>BLXT01000847.1:1584256-1604485 GCA_019648995.1 Plakobranchus ocellatus | reverse complement strand
GGCACACAGAGAGAGAGAGAGAGAGAGTAGCCATCCCAAGGCGACTCTTATATGTTTTAGGGAAAAAAGACAAATTTTTTTCTTTGCTTTTTTATGTAATCATGAGTCCTAAGCCACTCTCTAAAATATGTAATCAATACATGGAAAAATTAAGCTTCAATCTTTCTGTTCAGCAATCTGCCGAATTCCATATGATAAATAATTTTAAGATTTAATGTTTTGCAAACAACAGAGTGCTGAAATTGCCATGTCGATGGCTGGTTAGTCCCACAATTAGCAGGTACTTGCAATCATGATTTAGAATTCCAAACACCATTGCAACAACTAATCCCACGTTGCATGGTGGAAGACGATAACATTCCTCTAAGAGTGAACTGGTTTGATTGCCAATGAACTAAAAATACAACCTGGAAAAAAGTGTAGATAATTTATGTCAGACAGCAGTTAGGTTCACAGCGGTATTAATCATAAATCTGAGCTGTTTAAATATAATCTGTCTTCATACTGAGAAAAAAGAATGTATTTAAAGGGGAAAGAATTTGACTCAAATTCTTTATAAATTTTAGATCTGCCGTAATTTAGGTCCAGCATTTGACGCAGTACCTCAGTAACTCTTGGGGACAGTACTAAAATACCCAGTTTAACAAGCTTAGGTCCACAGCTGTTTCTCTTCATACTTATTCGCTCTCAAAACACTAAAGTGAAATGAAGGTAGCAAAGCCATCCAAGCCCAGCTGTTATGGTTTTCGCAATTGGTACCTTTCAGACACAAGCATTAGGTTTCGCATCAACCCTCAGCGGTTGCTAATACCAATTGTCCTGACCTGATCGTACAAGTCAGGCTGCAAAATAACAGCTTATCTACCAACGGTCAAGTCAGCCATCATTATCTGGCTAAACTGTAAGGACTGTCAGTGTCGGTTAAACCACAACTAAGGAACTTCCATCGACGGACCAATACTAATGTAAATCATCTCGTATTTGACCCCAGATGGCCAATGCAGGCCTAGAGTTTAACTGCATCTTTCCTCAGTTTATTTTATTTTAAAACTTAAAGAAAAAAAACTCAGATGAATATCTGAGGGGTTTTTTTTGTATATGTTTTTTTTTTACTAAAACACGATCACTGGTTTGTGGAGACATAATATGAGAAGCTACGCTGGGATAAAAATATTGTTTCGTTAAAATAGAAGCAATAGAGTTCAGGGTCACTAAGAAATATTATTTTACATTATAAATCTAAGTTGTCACAAAAAAGTCCATTTTTAAAAAAGTACAAAAAAAAAATATACATATTAACTGGTTACATGAGTAAATGCAGTAAAAAGATACCCTGTACAAAGCACGGTGCGTCCGGTTGTTGGATTTGTAAGTTATACGATATCTTTAGCTTATAATTTATTGTAGAGGAGTATGAATGATATAGGATATGCGATTTGTTCCTTGACATTGAGTTCTTGTTATTTCAACCTTTTTAGTACTAAAGATCCAATGAGTTCTGTCCATGGTGTCGGAAAGAGATAAAAGGTCAATTGGTTTTGCACATGGTGTGATCTAAAGGAAAAGTGTGAAATGCAATGCTACAGGAGTTCTCTATCTGTGATGGGTGAGGCCAATTCTTAATGTCTGAGATGTTTGACCTAGATACTATACCTAGAAGTCACCTAAATTGATCTAAAAACTTAAAGTATATAAGACCCAAGCTTTTATTAAACAAACACAATGACTGAAAAAATATATTTCATGTTTGTTCATTCTGATCTTATCACAATGTCAATCATATCACAACATTTTGCAGCAAACTCTCCCATTGACAATTTGATAAAACTAAAATTGTCTTGTTCTTTTCTAAAACTAAACCTTTGCAGGGACAAAAACCAAATGTGCATTCTGTTTTTTTTTTAACATTTAAAGACAAGCTCATTCTTTCACTCTCAAACAAAGTCAGAAGTATCTTACAGTTCATTTGCGGGGCACAAAAACCAAATGTCCAGTCTGTTTTGTTTTTTTTTAACATTTAAAGACAAGCCCATTCTTTCACTCTCAAAGTCAAAAATATCTTAAAGTACCTGAAGTTGTTCACTGTATTCTACCATTAAAACTGTAACATCTGCATAATATTTATTGAGACCATTAATATTTTCTCCATTCACTCAACGCCTACCATCGCTTAATGAAATTCTTGACAGAAACTAGGGTTCATTCAAGACACTTTCAATTATGAAAGGTTTTTCTCCCTCGTTGTTACGTCAGGTTTGATATGTCAGCTGGAGCTGGATGTTGGGGCAGAGGCAGTCTAGCATCTATCAGCGAGATCTAACTTTGAACAATATTATCGCAGCAGAATGCCAGAAAGAGTACTTTATTTATAATATCTCTGACATTGGGTAAATTCATTTTAAAATGCAAAGTTTTTTTTTTTTTTTTTCTAATCTGATGAAATAAGAAAGCACAAAACAATAAAATGAATGTGGAATGTGCTTTGTTTTTAAAAAGCATCTTTACGCATGAGGTTTCAGTCAACTTAAAACTTTCACACCTAGTTTCTGACAAAATGAAGGCATAGCATCCTGGGTTAAGCCCCTTTAACAATAGAACAGAGTAAAATACCTCAACTTTAAAACTTAATAATTGTGAACCGTTTGTTTGGGCCTAATGGGAGTGCCATATTTGTGTTTAGTAACTTTAAAAACATGTAATGAGCATCATTGTAAAACCCAAAGTGATTGTGGTGCAGTAAAAAAATTCCAAGGTTTCTCTTAGTGTACAAGATTTTGAAATAAGCACTGAAATATCTTTTAAGAATCATATAACTGTGAATTTTTAGTTTTATTTTAAAAGTCAAACACATATTTTTTCGACATTAACTGAAAAGTGTAAGAGAATTTATTTTAAAAAATGGTGGTCGGTTTGCACATAAACTGAAGAACATTTGACACAAAAATATATGCGTTAAGATTTAAGAGGATTTAATATAAAGCTTTTAAAATTTTTTTTTTTCGCCAACATTATTTGCAAAACATTGAATTTTCTATTTTAAGAGTTTCTTTAATAACTTTATGTCTATAAATCGGTGTTTGAGAAAATGACAATGTAATTCAATTCATGAACAGTTTTGTAAATTTTGTCCTCAATTTTGGAACAGGAAGTCCATAAAGGAGTCCATTAAAAAAAAAAAAAAAAAAATGAAAACCAATCACCAAAGTTTAAAATTTTTTCTCTTTTTAACTCTTCATTTGTAATATAAATACTACAAAGACTGTAAAAATAAACTTCAAAGCTTTCTTTTTAGCCCGTCTGTTATGTTAAACACAAAAACAAAAATCTCTTATCTGGCAATAGGTCATCTTGACATTGCCAATAAAAAATAGTATGCAAAATTATAGACCATAAAGTAATGCTGTTTGTCAAAAATAATCATCACAGCATTTCCATGTTGGCTCTGTGTCAAAAATTTCAAGGAACTGAATTCTAGGTTTAATAAACTGTGCTTCTCAAAGCAGGGTGCATTCAAGCACACACACATTTTATTAATGTTTACAAGTCTTCCATTTAGTAAATTTGAATTTGAATAAGGCACCCTGGTATTCTTGTTGCGCCTGTTTAATTAACATTTAACTTTTTTTTTTTAATAACTGAATTATTTTTAGCCACATTTTTCCCCGTATGAAAGATGATGTTATCACAAACAGGATACTTGATTATCCCATAATTACTGAGTTACCCCTCTGGGGCTATAAATTGGATCTGGGTAGAACTACGTATGCAATGGCAGATAAACAGAGTGGCATCAAACACAAAAATTCGTATCTGCAAAACTTGGCCCAATGCAATTCTTTGGTTGCATTTTCTTAGTGATTAGATAAGAATCTATCTACCTGACCCGATAAGTCCTATTTCCTCTAATACCATCAAAGTTTGGTATTGATAAAAGAAAAAGAAAATATTACTAAGACTGCTATCTTAAATGATTTGTAACTGTAAATAAATGAAGATCTATACATGTATAAAATACAAAGAACAAAATGCACAATGTACTTCTACTGCTGCTACTACAGCTGCTATCGCTACAGTACTTGTTCTTTAGTACGGATAAATTCTCAAGCTACCATTACTTATTGGCCAAAATCTTGTTTTTGCCCCGAAAATATCAAAGGTCACATCCGATGTGAGGGCTCTGAGTAAAGTTAAGAAAAAGAAAGAGGTAGACCCAGCCTACACGTGAATGTTTATCAATTCAACCTTGATTGGTCACATGAAATATATTGTTAACAATCACGGGAATAAATATTTTGGTTTGTAAAAGTTGAATGGTTTTTTTTATTTCAATGAGTATTATATCACTATTTCATGTAATTATAATGCATTTATATTTAAATGAACAACATTGATAGATAGGATTTTTTAAAATCAACTATTCTCTTTGACAATGATTGACATGAATAAAATGGTGTGGTACTTTGAAATATTGTGTTTGCTGAGTAAAATTGTTTTAATGGGTGGATGGTTGACAGGTATTAATGTTTCCTATGAAGAAACTGATAATTCCTCTTCATAATAAAGATGTGAAAGTAAGATGCCAAAATGCATCAAATACTTTGAAAGTCCAACACTGATATTCCCCTACACCTTTACAAATTGTAGTCAGATCAAAGCTTGACTAAACAAGCTTCAATAATCATGGATCTGCCAGGAAATTTTATATTAAAATACCTAAAATATCTTATCCAATAGATCATCAAGGCCTTGCCTGAAAGAGATCTTCTAGACTTTGTGGAAAATCCGATTGTGAAAGTCATTTTCCTTGTTGTCCCCCTTGGGATTTTGACCCACTCTACATTGATCCCAGCCTTACAGAATTCTTAAAGCCGATACCCCTAAAAATGTTTTAAAGGAATGATTTGAAAAATTGACAGTCAATTAACATAATTCCTGACATATGAAAGAGGTGTATGTGCTGCTGCCTGTTCTATGACAGAAACAGCAGCCTTCTATATGAGCCTTAATTTAATAGAAAACTCTGCGTAATCAAATTTTATCTTCTTTTCAGACTGTTTAATCCTGTTCAAAAGCATTAAATATCACAAAAACCTCAGAATCTTGTATTCTTTCTCTCGTAGACTACAAATGGCTGACAAAAAGTCCAGAGCAGGAATAGAAATCTCGATTTTTAGTAAAAAAAAAAACTGGTGATACCAACTTCATCCACAGTATCTCCTTGGAGGTGAAACTCCTCATCATCATATATTCTACTTCTGTGTGTAGATTTCTCCCTCATTAGCAGCAAATAATTTGAATCTAAGATTTATGAACCATTATTAAAGTTAGCCTACAAGCCTGAATGAAGTGTAACACACAAGAACCAGGAAAATGTTTTAGATACATAAGACAAATATTTTTGATTTTAAAGCTGTCCCTCTTTCCCCGAGATACAGATGCATGAATTAACAAAGATCTTTTATGTGTTGACTTGTTCTTTTTTACTTTTCAACTAGGGCTGAAATCCTGTTGTATCTGGGAATAAAAACCAAAATTAAAAATAAAATACTCCTCGCAGAGGAAAAGCTTCTATTTGACTCCCCAAAGTAAATATTCCCACCAATTCTCCTTTTTCATTTTTGTATTGAAAATTTGATATTTTTGCAGAGGCTGCATATAAGAATTTTGCTCTGTTAGGAGTAACTGAATAATGGTTATCATCTCCAGATATGACCCTTTCTTTTTTCATTTTTACGAACCATTCAACTTGATTCATCAAAATTGGACCAAAAATAAATATTTGAGATATGAGATGCCTAGATCTACTTCCATACATCAGTTTTGAAACAAAACATAATCTCTCACGATCCTAAGCACTTTCCCACCTTGCCCCATCGACAATCAAACTGGCCCATCATGGCCTGATACCGATAGATGAAAGTCTGCCACACAGGGAAAAAATGATGAGAATATTTACTAGGCGCTATAAGCAACTTTTGCTCAGTCAGGTGTATCTTAAGGTTGGTTATTATTCCAGAGGCAACAAAATCTCAGCTCTACATTAAACTTTATTCAATAAAATCGAATTACAAATAGCTAGCTGCCATAAAGTACGACTAACATGTCAGTGTCAGTCTAGCCATCCTAGTACAGCTTGCCTAGCTGTCTAGACGTCATTAAGTATGGCTAGCCTCTTCCATAAACTAATGCTCCTGCTGCAACTGCAGCAACTACTGCTACGGCTATTACCAGTACATGAACTACAAATTCTTTTACTATGAACTCATATACTGCTATTAGCATTGTTTCTTTTCTAAGACTGCTCTACTTGTATTATACCTTCTACTGTTGCTACTGGTATTTTATCCCTTCTCCTCCTCCTAATAATACTACATCTAGATCTTCTACTACTAATAACACTATTAAGCTGCTGCTTCTTGTGCGATAAATACTACTGCTATGACTACTACTATTACTACTACTACCAACATTATTACTGTTGCTTCTGCTGCTTGCACAATTACTATTATGTTACTACTTAACTTTTTACCATTATTGATACAAACTAAAATGGACTGATGGTGGCCAAGTGCATAGTTAATTTGCCCTGAGATCTGCAGAGACCCTCTTGTCATGGCTTTGACTGAGCTTTGCCACCTGCCCCCTGGCCTGAAATGCCATTATCACCTTCTTATTGATTGGCTGTACACAAGATCCAAAAATTGATTAACTAATGCTGCTGCTAGTGCTACCCCTATTGCTATTTGATCTATTTTTGGTAAAACCACATGCCTCACCAAGGTCTTCACAAGAAATGAAATAGATGTAGGGCCTATACAAAAAAAAGCTGAAAATATACAAAGAATGCTCCAAAATATCAACATCTTCACACATATTAATGTGCGAATATTTTAAAAGTTATAAAAGTTGTTGCATTGGATTTGAACCGCATTTGGCAAAAAAACAAAAAAAACCCCACAACCTCAGAAAAGTGTTTTCTTTTTGGTGGTGTAATTCTGCACTAATATCCTTACTTCACTTCATATCTAGAGTAATTATTTATAAATGTAAATCTAATTTAGATCTAGATTCAGTGTAACACCATCTTTCTATAGATACATTTAAATTTATTATCACAAACTGTGGGCTACAGAAAGTTTCCAATTCGGAATCAATTGATCTAGATCTAGACTCAAAGTCAAGTAGATCTAATTCAGATCTACCTTATGTGCAGCTTACAAAATCCCTCGAAAACATTGTAAACAAATTAACAACCTAAGCCTACATCTAAGCTTTAGATCTACACATAGACCAAGGTCTTATCAAATTTTGCCTAAAATAACACTGGAAGTGTGAAAAGATAAAAACTTACCTATCTCCTGCAGTATCAAGAGGCCTGGATCTAGATCTATATCGCTCATATGTGGCAGAGCCCTGGCCTTTTGATATTTAATCAAGATCTATCTAGATTCTAGAATAGATCTAGATCTAATAGCCAGGTTAGATATTTAGATAGATTCACCTTTTTGAGATCATCAAAGTGATGCAAAAAATTTATTTAACATAGCCAACTGATAGATCTAATATTAGACTAGATCTAATCTATGTAGATTGTCGATCTACACACTACAGGCAGTGTGATGGGCTCAAATTCAACACTTGTGTCAATCTCTAGGCCTACCAATACTCGGTAAACGTGTAGTACTAGATCTAGAGTTTAAATTTAGATGTAGAAATCTAGATCTAGATCTAGAATCTAGCCAAGATTACGTGAGGGGCTCTGAGTATTTTTTCTTCCTGGTTCGCCCAACTGGGGGGTCGGCCTGGTGGAGTTCTAAACAGACTATTAGGCCTAGCCCTTTCTCAATCTTCGGCCTAGCCTAATGTTTGTTTTAATTACTTTTTTTTTTTTTTTGGGTGCTGATATTGCTGCCGTGTTACTGTGCCTGCCTTCATCGACTACTACATCTACCTGTGTCACACCTGGTTTTATCACAGAACTTCTTCAAACGCAAGCATTATTATTGTTTGTACACTCTTGCACGCATGGCACAAAGAAAAGTTTGATGACTCGGAACTGTCCTAACCTAGTAACCTACATAAATCGAACGAAAAATGGAACTTTAGTCTAGTCTACCTGTACTGCGGTTTACAACTACTTTGCAAACGCTAAAAAGTAACCTTTTTTTTACTCGTTATATCAAAGGGGTTCAACGATTTTATAAGCGCAAGGGCTAAAATTCGAACAAAAATAATGTTACTTGTGGACCTAACAGAAACAAGGAAGGATATTTAACTGGTAATTTTACACTAGGAATGGAATCGTTATTACGTCTGCATTGTGTGTAGGCCTAGTGAAAAATTGACTTGCCAACCCACTGTTGGTTTTTATTATTTCACTTAAAGATATTCTTAAGGAAACAAAATTTGCGCTTCAAACTTTATTGTTGTTGTTTTTTTTTCCATTGAGCTTTGATTTGCGCCGTGCAAATATCCGAAACATTATAGGGTTTAAATAAAATTATAAAATGTCATTTTGTAAATCCGCAAAACAACTTTGGGATTCTAAAATATGCCCACATAAAATAGCTTGGATCTATAGCAACATACCTTTATTTTTGAGGATTTTATTGACGCCGCACAAAAATTTATATTGGCATTACAAGTTTGTTTAAATCACATTTATAGGCTACTATGATAGACTGAATAGATAATGTATAGATAAAAGCAAAACAGCATTAATTTTTTGTGTGTGTGTTTCGGCTTTTTTTTTGTTTTTTTTTTTTTTAATAAGAAGACAGGGATGAAAGGATTCGGAGGATCGCCATTAGCAAAATTTGTTAGGTTGAAATATTAATAGTTGGGAAAAGAAAGGGGAGGGAGAGGATATTGTTCTTTGTGTCTAGCCCACAAGAAGGTGATCTCAGGCTTTGAGCGAGGGCGCCGGTGGCGAAACTCAAACCAGTTACAGAAGGATCCTAGTCGGTATCAGGGCGGATTCGCTATCCACTTTGCCACCAATGTCCCCAAGGAGAGGAGATATGGGTGTATGAGGAAAATCAAGTCTTACCTCTACTAAACTTTGCAGACGACAGTCGACGGACACTTCTGCTTCCTCTCACCCCATTTATGAAAAAATACAGAATAGCAAGCCCTTCTTTCGGGTTCTGAAGAGATTGAAGAACAACATCAACAACAATAACAACAACAACAACAACAACAACAACAACAACAACAAAATAGCAGTCAAAAGTGAGCACGCACACTATACACGCACGCACGAAAGGGAGGGAAGAGAGAAAGAGAGAGAGAGAGAGAGAGAGAGAGAGAGAGAGAGAGAGAGAGAGAGAGAGCGTCTCAACATAAAACAACTTGATATTTAATGCTTTGTTTCAAAAGATCACTTGTATTTATTTTTTGTTTATGATTCTTGTTAAGTTTAATTTTCTTCTTCAGGTATCTTGTCTGAAGCAGGCATTGGCGATTATGTTTCTCAACTCAAACCTATTCTCAATTAACTTAATAAAGTTGTTGTTGCTACCTGTGCCTATTGCCCATGACTTAACTTTCAATAAAATGTATTCTCTAGATCTACCTCTACTGCGTTTGCCTTGAATCTTTCCAGTGATTGCTAAGTGTTCTAAACCCTTGTGCGTCTGTCTTATGGTCTTAATTAGTGATCGCTCAAGATTAGCCTCTTTCAGTACCAATTCATTGGATTTTTTTTCTGTGCCTAATATCCTCACCATTCTTCTGATAAACCACATCTCTACTGCTTCTAGTTTCCTTCTTTATTGTCCAACACTCACTTCCATACAAAAGTACTTACCATACATATGTTTTCATTACCCTTATTTTGGTTTTCATACATATGTTTCTGTTTGCCGGTATTGTTTTCTATTTTTGAATGTATCTTTGGCACTAGCTATAAATTAAACTTATTTCACTTGTGCAGATGCCATCTGATGTTATCAGATAACCTAGATATTTGAATTTTATAACTTGTTTGAATTGTTCGCCTTTGTTAACGAGATTGCACTTGGCGTTAGAAAATTTGTTTGAGATGATCATGCTTTCCGTCTTCTTTTAATCCAAAGACAGGCCCATTCTTTCGCTCTCTAAACTACAGTATCAAGAAGTTTTTCGAGTTGTTCACAGATTCTGCTATTAAAACTGTATCATCTGCATACCTGAGATTATTATGATTCTGTCCATTTATTTTCAAGCCTGAAACACCATCAATATTCCTTAAGATTATTTCACTATATAAGTTAAAAAGATAAGGAGGCATTACACATCCCAGCCTCACACCTCTTTTGATGGGTTTGAAATCATTATGCTCTCCTTCAATTCTTGCAGATGCAGTCTGATCCCATTATAAATTTCTAATTACTCTCAGATCTTTCCCATCGATGTTTAATTTTTCTAGCATACGAAACAGCTGTACATGCCTTACTTTGGCCTTAGAATAATCAATAAAACAGAGGTGGAGATCTTTTTGCCTTCCTATACACCTTTCCATAAGCATTGACAAAGTGAATACATATATTGCATTCCTCGTCCCTTTATCAGGCATAAAGCCAAACTGATGTGGAGCTATTTCTAGTCTTAGACTCTTGCGCATGCTATGCATCAAAACACGTAACGGTTGTTTTTTTTTTAATTATTATTATTAAAATGGCTCATTAAACTGATTGTTCTAATAAGTTCACATTCTGTTGCTCGTGGTGTTTTAGGCAGATCTATAAATACAGGTTCACAAAGATCTGGAATTGTAATACTATCGTATATATTGCACTAGGAACTTTTGATGTCAGATCTATTCCTATTATTTTTATCTAATCCTCTAATTATTTCTACTGGTATGTTATCTGATCCTGTGGCTTTTCCATTTTTCATTTACTTTATTGCTGCTTTTACCTCTTCTTTAAGGATAGTTGGGCCTTGTATGTTTTTCTTTATTTCGGGTTTTTTTTTCTTTTTTTGCACCTACCATCTTTAAAAAGATCTTCAACATATTCTGACTATCTGTTTAGTATTTTCTTCTTTTCCATTACCATTGTTCCGTCTTTTGATTTGATACAGCAAGGGCTACTGCATTTGATTTTATTACTACTGATGTCCTGAATTTTAGCATGCATGAATTTGCTGTCTATATTTATCTTTTGCTCTATATCCTGTTATTGTTGATAAATCCATTCTTTTTTCCCTGCATTGCATTTTATTTAGATTTTTTTGTGTGTGTGTTTTATTTTTTGTTCAGCTCTTTGTATTTGGCTTCTACATTTTTTTATTTGCGCCTTTCTTCCATCAAATCGAGCATTTCTTTGTTTATCCGTTTCTAATGCTGTGGTTTTTTTTTTTTAATCGTTATTTGGGAACGTTTTTCTCTATGACTTCATCAAGTGAATTTTTTCATTTCTGACCATAGTTCTTCTACTTCTGAGATGTTATTTAGTCTTATATTTGTTATGCACAGCTGTAGCAACTTTGTCTCCTAGTTTTTTTATCACCTTTAGGAAGTCCATTTGGAATTTAGGATTAGCCTTTGCCTTAATTTTACATGATTTCTTAAGTTCTATGAGAAATGTGCACATGACTGGAATATGATCTGAATCACAGTCAGCTCCCGGCAATGATTTCGATGTTTGACTGCGCATCGGAATCGTTTCTGAATGAGACTATTCTCTATTTTGTTGCTACTTCTGTCACCAAGGTTCTTCCAAGTCCACTGTCGCTTAGGATGGTTTTCACACCCAGTATTTGTGATGGTAAAATCATTGATTTGGCACAATTCAATTACTTTACTTCCACGCCCATTTACAGTCCCTATGTCACTGGGCCCAACAACATCTTCTACCCTTTCATCCCTAATTTTTGCATTGAAATCTCCCATTACTATTATTATGATATCCCGGGATTTTAGATAGCCTTTTGCTTTTTCTATTTCTTCATAAAACTTCTACTTCTTCATCGTCTCTTTCAGATGTTGGTGCATATACTTGAATAACCCCTAGATTTAATTGTTTAATTTAGCAATGACCACTCTGTCTGAAATTGGACACCACCTCCCCAGACTTTTTGCTGTTGTTACATCAAATAAGATGACAACATTCTTTCATGTATGTCCCCCTGAGTAAATTTGAGTTGTGCTACCTAGTTTCATGGAAACTGCCCCTTTCCATCTTACATTAGCAAGCCCTAGGATGTTAAGTTTTATTCTGTCCATTTCTTGAATAACATTTTTTAACTTTCGTTTTTGATATAGTGGATGAAATTCCATTTTGCTATTTTTGATGTTTGGTCGATATTAATTTTGCGAGCAGACGCTGGACGACGACCTGGAGCCACCTGCTGCACATGGCTATATCATCCGAACGAGGGATTAGAATTGGAATCACAAACCCCTTTATCGTTGTTAACCGAGGTTTTATTCTGGTTTTGGATCATGGTTGTTTTTTTTTTTTTTTCTTGGGAAGTTACAGCAATGCTTTCCCCTTGCCTACTGCTGTTTTGTGTACGGGCTCTTTGCTAGCCTTCGTTTCGCAACTAACCCACAAAGCAGTGGGGATCTATGGATGGGTCTTGTCCTATTAAGGATTTCACGCCCTTTGCAGGTCTTATTTTTAGTCTGGTGGGGTCCCACTACCCTCCTCATCAATTTAAAACTAATGGCGTTACCGGTTTAGTCGCCGATTGTCCGACGGATGCAGTTGAACGTCATACCCAGGATCGTAAGTTTGATATGATGATTCCAATAAAAGCATTTCTATGATGCAGAAGTACTTAGAAGAGTATTGTGTTGGCTTAGTGAAAAGTTAACTAACCAGTGTTAATATTGGCAACTTGGGTAGATTTTTGGAATCAAAGAAATGTACCGTATGGTAAGTATCACAATTTCAAAATGCATTTAGTTCGAGCAACAATAACGACGGGGGACAATTTTTTTTTTTAAACCAAGTTATCAATATGATTTTACAATCTAGCCTACCTTGCCACTGGTTGCCTTAGCGTATGCTGACTATATTGGTACTGTGTTTTAACTTTAAAACAGATTTCGAGAAAGTCACAGAGCTAACTAACCTAGCGCTAAATCAAACATATAGCTGTCGCAATGTAAATTTAAGTTTGGGAGAGGATTATATAATAACACGCGAGACATTTTTACGTGCAACGCAATTTCCTTGGCCTCATTTCATCTAATCACTCCAGATTTCCCCGATTATTACAACTGTCCTTAATCAGACGTCCTATTTGAAACCCCATTGTGAGAGGCAAAGCCACTAATTATTTCTTCCATCCGGCGAGTTCGTTTCTATTTCGAGTCGGGAAGATGAAATAACCATGTAAGATACGTTGTCGGAACAAATTGAAAGGTAGCAACCACGCCATGGACAAAATGCCAATAGCAGATATAGAATTTCTTGGGTTTTTTTTTTTTTTTTTATGACCGACAGGCAATGTTACGTAAAAATGAAAGTAGGCCTTTATTTTAATTCGCATATTTTTTTGATCGTAGATGTATATATATAGCGATACAAGGTATCAAAACCATCCTAAACGACAATGGTCATCAAAAAGCCCAGGTGACAGGCCTAGTAAAATAATAGTCTATATTCTTATTCAGAGACGATTCCGGAACGCCATCAAAACACCCAAATCCCAGTTGGGAGCCGACTGTAATTCAGACCAAATTCCAGTCATTTTGTGTAAATTGAAATAAAATGAGGAAAAACAACAAGAAACCAAACCATAAATTCTAATTGCACCTACTAAAATCTGATTAAAGCCAAGAGACAAAATCGCTGTAGCCGTGCTAAATAAAAAAAAAAATAATAAATAAAAGACAAAAGAAAAAAAAAGAGACTAAATATCTCAGCGGTAGAAGAATGATGGTCAGGTATGAAGTCATAGTGAAAAATATTTCAAAAAAGGAACGTCGAAGAGCGTAAAAATGGATGAACAAAGAAATACTAGATTTCATGGGAAGAAAAACAGTAAGTCAAAAAATTAAGAAGAAGCGAAATACAAAGAGAAACTAGCAAAAGAATATGGGTTAATCAAAAGTGTCAAGAAATAGAGCAAAGGCAACATAGACAGTAATTTTTGCATGCTAAAACTAACGATATGAGTGGTATGAGAATCAAACGCAATAGCCTTGGTTGCACAAATCAAAAGATCGAACAATGTTTATGGGAAAGAGGGAAATTATAAATAGATGGTCACACTGTTGACGATCATTTCAAGGAAGATAGTGCGAAAAACCTGATATAAGGAAAAATCTACTGGGTTCGGCTATCCTTGAGAAACGCAGCAAAAAGGAAATTAAAAATGGAAAAGCCACAGATAACATATTACCAATAGAAATAATTACATCATTATAAAACATTACTTAAGAACAGACCTGACAAGAAACGCCTAAATGCTATATAATGACAGTGGTGCAATCCCAGAGGATCTTTGTAGGCCTAAATCTGTTATTATAGCATTGCCTAAAACACCAGGGGCAACAGAATGTGAACATCACAGTATAATCAGTTTCATGAGTCATTTTACAAAAAACCCTGTTCACAATTGTGATGCATAGGATATACAAAATTTTATGACCAGTAATGACCACAAAATAATTTGGCTTTTTGCCTGATAATTGAACTAGAAACGCAATGTTCACATAATCAATGCTTATAAAAGATGTATAGCATGAATAGACCCCCAGCCCTGTTTCATTAATTATTCTAAAAACTTGGACAAAGTAAAATACGAAGAGCTGTTTCACATGCTAAAAAAAAAACAAAAAAAAACCACACACACACACAAAACCAAAACAAAACATAAAACTAGACATTGCTGATAAGGATCTGACAGTTACATGTACCGGTATTTGAAATCCATACTGGGATCAAACTGCATCTGTACAAATTGAAGGAGGACACAATAATTTAAAATCCACCAGAAGAAGTGTGAGGCAGGGATGTGTAACTGAGCTCATGGGCAAGAGGGAATGAAAACATAAACAGCTTTATACGATTGGCTGGGAACAAATTTGAGTTGCGGATTATGATCGTCAATTTCTTTTCAGTTGGGGCACCTACAAAACAAGATATGTTATAGATCGTTGTGGCTGATTAAAAGAAGTTTTATGAGACAAGGCGCGGCTTTGAATGGATAAAGAGTTGAATAATATATATAAATTTATAAATATTATAAGGATTGAAATAAACAAAAAGGTTCTTTGAAATTTGAACCTGCACCATAGACCTAAAAATAATTTCATTTGATCTACAAAATTTATAACATGATTATTAGACTCGTGTAGCTTAGTCCATGGCAAGTTTTATGGTATAATTGCATGTTTACTATCAACTACATTCGTCGCCTTTATGTAACAAACCATAAAAGCTCAAAAAAGCAAACCACAACTATGCTCCAACACAAGAAAGAAGCATGCTCTGCCATATCAATAATTTACAACAACTGCAACAACAAAGGGCACACTATAACTCACTCTGCCGCTCCAACAAAATAAGAACTGTACAGGTCGAGTGAAATGATAATTTTTTGGGCTCTACCTTAATTGTCGCAATGGCGAAGTAGATACCGAGATATCAGTCCTACACGTCGACGGCTCCCCATCAATGTTCAAACTGGATATAAGTGCGGCTGAGAAAGTCTTGGAGCAGATAGAAAATTTCAGCTTTCTGATAAAGTCATTAAGGGACCGGGGATACCCTCTTGCATGTGTTAGGGCGTTCCAAGTCCAACCTAAGTTTAAAAATTGACAAATGAAATAAGCTCTTTATATCATGAAAGGCTAGCAATATTGTCTGCTGAGAGGATCAGCATGCTCACGCCTGAAGCTGTTTATCAGACTTCACAGCCTGACACCAGGAAAGACAGATTTTCCCGCTGTTCCCAAGCTATTCAAAGGCTTTAAAAGCCGAAAGAGATCCATTCTATCAACTTGCGCCCCAATGTCCATCCTCATAGCATCTTCATCCCGCTTAAGGTAATAATTATATACACTAGCGGAAAAGGAAGGGTTGAAATAGAATGTTTGTCGATTGCTTCGGTTTACCAACTGACTTTTTAACTGAGTGGTGTTCCGACATATTTGTAGTTCCATTCCAAATTCAGACCATTCTTCTCCCTCTCCGCTCTGTCTGGTAGGCCTTAAAGTTTTCACAAAACTGAATGAAAAAAAAAAAGGATTTCAGCAAATTAATGGCGCTAGTCCCCAAATCAATGCTCCTAACAAATATTATCACATCGTTTGGGAGATTTATGAATCGACTGCCATTTGGTATCTCGACTGATTTAGAAGTCTCCCAAAGAAGAACGTTTGAGATTCTTCTTGGTGTAAAAAAATATGATCTGCTAAATGGATGATAAACTCATCCTTTCATCCGACTAATCAATTCATGATAGGCTCGTGAGGATCATATTCGGACAGAGCCTCCAGCAAGCAGGTTTCAGCATGGACGGACTAGAAGGGAAAATTTTCTAAAACCAACTTTCCGCCTCTTAGGACTATCATTGACGTCCAAGGCGTCTGTTCCGATCCTAGTCCTAATTAGGCTATCTTGGCGTACAAGGCAACTTATGATAATCTCTCGGTTCCGGGCATTGAGCTGCGGAGACATCCATGCATTTCTCTGCCTAAAAACTTGCTCTGCATATCAGTAACCTTGCTTATCTTCACGTAAACAGCTTAGTTGAAAAAAATCGAAGCGTATTGGGATTCACCCTAAGACACTCTAAAGCTAGATTTAGAAGTTCGCCTGATGCTTCACATTAAGATTATCGAAAATGGAACCAATCGTAGATCTAGCCTTAGAACTTTGAAATATGATCATATGTTGTGGAAAAACTTTGGAATGAAATAAGCAGTCAACTTGTGCAATGAAAGTTCTAAAAGTGTATTACATTTCATTTTTTTTTGTATATTCTTTTTTTTTTTTTTTTAATAATAATATATCTGTACAGTAACACTTTAATAGCCTTGACCGGGCAATAGTTGAGAGTGTCCAGCGTAACTTTTCCAAGTTCGGAAAAAAAAAATCAGGTGCATCAAGGCAATAGAGAAGTCATTTTGCTATGGCAGCCTATCTCCTCTTGATTTTTAAAGGTATAATGCAATAAATACTGCAATACTATCAATATTCTTACAATTTTCATCCTTGACCACAAAAGAAACGTTAAAACACACACACTCACTCACCGAATGGAATATGGCTTCGTAAAAGCTTGACGTCTTGTATGAAGTGCAACCGGTATATATATATGATCTGCCCAACAAAATAATTATCCTACTTGTACCACATAGATCAGTCTCAATTTCAAAATCTTTTAAGGTCTCATCGTAAATTAAATATAGAAACTGTTAAAATGTTGAAATCACGTCCACATAATAATCTTCACATTAAAAGATAAATAATTAAACGTTTCATTCCAAGCGTTAGATGTACTTCCAGTGTGCCAGACTTCACGCTGCGCGGCGCACGCTTTTGCTACCTTCGAATGGACTGTAGTGTAAACATTGGAGTGGCAAAGCACGGTCCAATTGCATGAAAAGAAACTGTACGGCACATTTGAAATAAATAATTATTGCACTAGAGATTGCTACAGACCTGCCTTATTTTAGAAACACGCTATGTTGATTTATTTTTAAAGATTACCTGCTTTTTTTTTTTGGTAACGTTCTGCCTGTTCATAATGAACCTGTAATAAAAGAAACTTTTATATGAAAAATAATGAGAGGGATTGACAGGCAGACTGGGAAGAGAGAGAGAGAGAGAGAGAGAGAGAGAGAGAGAGAGAGAGAGAGAGAGAGAAATTGGTTGATTGATTGATTATTAGTATATCCAGTCCGCCATATATTGGTGATTTCAGGTTTCTATTCATTCGCTTTCTCGCACGAAGTATTATCAATTCCTTATGCAAATTAAAACAGGGGTAAAAATCCATTAAAAATCTGAATGGGTATATGAAGAAAAACTGTTAAAGGAATCTGTACAAAGCCTTAGATATTTTTATAGACACTTAGTTCCTCTAAGTAACCCACTATGCGAGAGGGATTGACCCTCGGAAAAATTTGTACATGTCTGTTATATTGTAGTATTCACTCCTGGTGGCTCCAAAGTCTGAGCATACACTTAAAATATGCCGGACAGTAGGAAAGATGTCCTAATTTTTTTTTACATGTCTGTTATATTGTAGTATTCATTCATGATGGCTCGAAAGTCTGAGCATACAATTAACATATGCCGGACAGTATGAAAGCTGTTCTAAATTTTTAAAAAGTAGCCATTTGTGGCCCATGCTATGCGTACACATCATTTCACCTCTTTTGCTGAGGTCTTCTATCAAGTTGAGGGGTACTTCATGGAGCTTGTTTGGCCCCTCGGCATCCCAATTTCCTTGCCAAATGGTGTGGATGTTAGATTGAACCAGCAAATGAGTTTAGTGGCAATAATGCTCTGTTTAGAGCCGCCTTAGCAATTTTTGTCCACATTCTCATTCCTCTGGATGCATACGAAAGCAGGAATCCAGGCAAAAGAAATATGGCCATAGGTCATAGGTTGGACATTTTCTGATTAAGGGCTATGCCCTCGAGCTCAACGTTAAAAACATAAGACCGATTTCTTAGGCGAGTTGCCTTCGAGCAGTTTGAGCGAATAGGCTGCAACGGCAAGCGTTTTCCGTAAACGGTATAGATCTAATGGTTCGAAAATTTTTCTATTATGAAAAAAAAACAACTCTTTTTGGTAGGCCACCTCATTGGTGTCCTTCTTTTGCTCAGTTAGAGAAAGGTCAAAGTCTACCTGGTGCTCCTCCCAAGGTGGAGGGCACTGCACATACTGGCTGTCAATGTTATGAAGATTAATTCCAGAATTCTTAACGTGTGTTAAAGCGCAAGAAATAAGGTTTGGCTCGGATTTAGTGCTTTCAAAAAAGTAAGGACAGGAGAAATCAAAAAGAGAATCGTCGCATGGATTTGAGCTGAAGATCATAGTTTCATTTAAAAACTAAAAGTTGGCTTGGTATGTCGATGCTCATGAGAGGGCTCTCCAGCCTCGCCGTACAAGCTTTTAAAGGCAACGCTCTGAAAGCTCTGAAGACAATACGAAGGCCCTAATGATGTATAGGGTCCAGGGCTCTTGCGATCCTTGCGGATACATACAACACATCCGCAGTTCAACTTGGACCGAACGAGGGTAAAGCTTTAAATGAGTGGCTCATCCACATCCCAGTTCATGTGGCTCACAACTCCCTACAAATGTAATGCTTTATGGCATTTCTTTTTGAAATGATTATTTGATGTGATTTTAAAAATTCAACCTTTTTTCGAAAATGGCCCCTAAAATTTTTGCCTCATCCTTAACTGGAATTGACTGGCCACCTAGATAAAGGATAAGCTCAGTGTTTTTGTCTGTGGTAATGGATACAGGTGGTCTTCGAACCCAAAAATCTGAAACCGTTCTCGTAGATCCATTTCTGAATCTTTTTAATACACAGTTGGATAGTGCGCTCAAGATGCTGCAGCTGTTTACCCTCAGCGAAAATAGCAAAATCCCCTACAAAAAAGGGGGCATTCACTTTTTTAGAAAGAGACTTAATGGTGGTGTTTATTTTTTTTTCTTGAAAAGCATTTTCATGGTAGTGGGAAGAAAACGTGCTCCGCTTTAACTTTAAACTATCGATTTTTTAAAAGAAAATTCTAAATAAAATGGGCAATCTGCCCTTAAAAACGAGGTCGAATAGGTCTTTTAGAATTCCGTACTTCCAGGTAGTGCCATATGCTTTTTCAAGGTAAAAAAAAAACCACAAAAAAAAAAAAAAAACCCCACAAGAATTTGTTTTTTTCCTGGAGAAAGCCTTTTTAATGTGTCAACCTGACCAAGTTGTCCAATGTCTTTCCTAAAACCGCAATGAAACTTTGATAGCAGGTTTAAGGAATCAAGCACTTAGATCAGGCGGCTATTCACCATCCTCAAGTGTCTTACACAAGCAGCAATTGGCCTGTAGTTGGAAAGATCAGAAAAATCCTCCTTGAATTTGGGAATTGGAACCATATATATATATATATATATATATATATATATATATATATATATATATATATATATATATATATATATATATAATTATAAATAGATAGATAGATAGATAGATAGAGAGAGAGAGAGAGGGAAGAAGTTGAGGGGGGAAAAGGGGGTTGTGGGTGGTGGTGAGGAGAGAGGTAGTTACATA
>BLXT01000847.1:1562790-1582014 GCA_019648995.1 Plakobranchus ocellatus | reverse complement strand
GCAAAAAGGTGAGGGGAAAGTGACTCCACTCTGTCGGCACGTTAAAACATCCATTCCAATTTAGGCTAGGTCTAGTCTACATTAAACCTAGATTAGATCTAGCAGATCAAGTTTAGATCAAGATATAAATTTCACCTAGAATCTAGATTTAGTAATAGTTAGGCCTAGAGTTTGTATAGATCAGATATATCTAGTGGAGATTCAATATAAATTTTAGAATGTAGATAAATATCTAGGTCAATGTCAGGTCAAACTAATTAAATCCAGATCAAGACAATATAATCTAGATCCACATCTAGGCCCAAATGATTTCGCTAGACTCCAAATGAATCCCAACACAAAAAGACAAGATTTAGATTAACCCCGGTCATTTGTTTGTGCGATTTGGAAGCATCGAGCTGGACTGTGGGGTTGCCAAGCCTGGTTTGTTTGTAAACTGTGGGCATGGCAGAGTGCTATGCAGAAAATTTAATAGATGACAAAGCGAAGCCTATATCAACCATGGCATGAAATTAAAACTTATAATGTATATTCTGAGAGCAAATATAAGCTATGTTATAGATTAAAATTAATTCTATACTAGCCTTTGAATTGTTATGATTGTTGTAAATCCAGAAACATATTGACTCAACCCAAAACCTACCTTGCTGTAATCTGATTTTTTTAAAACACAGTTACACACAGTATATAATTCACACAATTTAAAAAAAAAAAAAAGGATTTTCTAGATTTAAAATAATTTGAGATGCATTTTAAAAAGTCTTATATCTCTGGACTCAGAAAAAAAAATTAATGTTTTTAGAATAGAAAGTACCTTTCCCCTGAGTTCCCTGTTTCCAGGTTGCAGGCTTGGGACTGCCTTTGGCCCATTAGAAAGTTAAGGGAGAGACAGAGAAAGAGTGAGAGAGTGAGAAATCGAAAAAAGAAAGGGAGACACAAGGAGAGAGAGAGAGAAAGAGAGATGGATTTGAAGTAGATTGAAAGAGATTGAGATAGAGGAGAGAGAGAGAGAGAAAGAGTCCTGAAAAAGACTTTCTTTAGCCCTAAAAAGGACCTTTAGCCCTGAGATGGACTATTTGTTGAAAGGAGTGGGGGCTGCTGCTGGGCTTCATTCCTTCTGTGCATGTTTGCTCTTGTGGGTGCGCTTGAAATCTTTCATTGTGTGGTAAATTTCAAAGCAAGGGTCAACATGCAATCCCACATCACAAGAGGGGCACTGGAACCTTGTGTAAGTCCATTTATTGGGTTCAGAGCAAACCACACACATCCTTTGAGGGTTTTGTTTTTTAGCTTCAGGCTTGGAGAGGATGAAGCGAGGAAAGTGCAGTGCCATAAGCCTGAAGAGGAAAGACTGTCCAGAACATGCAGCAGGTCTTATTTCTTGGCAAAAAGGTATGAATTGAACAAATTGTTTTGCTAGGTCCCGTCTAAAAATTCTGTGGCTCAGTTTTCTCGCAGCTGTTGCCTTGTGAACAAGGTATGCATTGAGTACATCGAGATTGAACATATGAAAGAGCGCTTTTTTCCACTATTTTAGTGTGCATCGTTTAAAAGCATTGTTCCTGAACATCTGATCGCTGCGGTCAACTGCACCCATGAATTGGTTGTATTGGTGGACAGCCTCTAGTTTGATCACCGCTTCTTTGATGACAGGATTTGTCTTGCGGGTTGTCACATGCCTGGGACGGTAGGCTGTTGTTAACATCCAAACTTCTTTTTTGTCTATGAATCTAAAGTAATTCAGGTTGCCGTTAGTCAAAGCATTGACAGTGCGGTCATCTCTCTCGAGTTTTGGAGTTAATTCTTTAGGAGGTTCATTTTTCCTGTTTGCTCTCATCGTGCCGCATGCCAATATCCTGTGATTTTTTAGGTGGGTTAAGAGGTTGGGATTAGTATAAAAATTGTCCACATAAAGCGTTCTTCCACAATTGAAATAGGGATTGATCAGGCGGTCAACCACATCAAAAGTAGCACCATGGACAGGCGCTTCCCTCTTTCAGGCATAGAATTCCAGATTGCAACAATAAGCTGTGGCACTGTCACAAAGCTCGAACACCTTGATACCAAATTTGTCGGGCTTGTCTGGGTTGTAGACTCTGAACTTGAGGGCAAAAAGACACTCTTGAAATTGGCATTTAATCGTTCAATAAAAGGCCAAATCTTGAAAATGGGATCATGGTTGGGGTGGTCGCGTGGTGGCTGCTCTTCATTGTTGGTGAGGTGCAAAAAAGACAGAAGGAGACTGAATCTGTCTTAAGGCATCACAGGGCCAAACAATGGAAGTTTGTAAACTTGGTTGATACTCCAGCACTCATCCATATTTTCTATGACAATGAGTTCCATGGCCAGTATGAAGCCAAGAAACGCCCACATCTGGTGTACCGATGTTTCACCCACTGATGAAAACATGATTTGGGTGACAAGTGCCTGGTTGCGAGAGTTTGTGTGGCAAATCTGTTTGTTTCTGCCACCAAGCTCTCTACCATCTCGTCATTCACCATCAGGAGAAGGTAATCAAGGGGTGTCTCTCCTTCCATTTGCACCTACAACCCAGTTGTCCCTGTGAAATAAAAAATGGCTGGTGCAGTTGTTCCCTCTCTCCAAATAACAGCAGCCTCCTCCTCCTCCTGCCCTCTTCCTCATCATGATTATCATCTTCCTCTATATCATCATGCAGCAGTTGTCTGTATGTAGGCGCGACATGTTTGCTCCTGACTGCTACAAATTCCTCTTCTTCGTTCTCAATGTCTGAGTCTTCACTTGTTGTTGAAAACTCAGAGATGAAGGGGGGTTCCGGTGATGGTGCTATCAAAGATGATGTACTACTACTAGCAGTATCAGTAGCAATCAATCTTCTAAGAGTGGATGGATCGTCAAGGTTGATGATTTCCATGTTCACTTGTTAATTTACAAAGCCGTATATGGTATGTCCATCGAGCGCAGAGACTGTGTCGATGCCAACAGTAGCAGCGTCAGTGAAAGACTGAGCGCGAAAAATTTGTCTCATGGTGCCACTTCAACTAATCAACACACATCTTACGCTGCCTTGTCTTAGAACGAAGCCAAAGTTATCTTCACCCTTTGTCTTAGACTCAAAGACACACAAAAGACTTAAGAGACAACGCAACAAGACAACAACAAGTCTGTAAACTTACACAATAGACAACACAGAAGACAAAACCAACAGGGAGGGGGAGGAGTGGTGTTATAAGATACATAGACCCAGCAACAGCATCCAGCTAAATAATACTCAACCGTGCCTCCGAAGTTAAGAGATTAAATAAAAAAAATCAAGGCCACTAGCATTGTACCTCACAATTGGTGATCCTAACTATTACATACTTGTACCATAATTTTTTTAATTGGCTGCGGTTATTCAGAGTTAGGTCGCAATAACTGTATATAGTAAGTTAGAATCAAGTTGCAATATAACTGTGTACAGTTATTCAGAGTCGAGTTGCCATATCTCTGTTTACTAGCCTAGCAGTAGTTGGTGCTTCATGTGATGCGATCAACACACAAGACTCATTGTGTGACTTCTCCTGTGAGGTTGCATGGTAGAGTCACTGTGATTACAGAGAATTGCCGTCAGCTGTTTTTTGTGGGGTTTTTTTTTTTTTTTGCACTAGTAGTATAATAGTGGTAGTAGCATTTTTATTTTTAAAAATTTTTGTTTTAATTTTTGGGCTTTTTCATATTCTTATATTTGAGTCCTGATTGTAGGCCTTTTATTGGAGAGAGAACGAATTTCATACTTTTTAAAAAAAAAGAAAGACACTACTAAGTTAAAACAATCTTCTTTTAATTAATGTCAGAGAAAGTGACAAGAAAATTTATCAGACAGAAATCAAGGAGATATATAAAAAAAACAGACTTAATTATAAAAAGTGCAGAACTTAAGGATAGTGAAATTGCATCAACCAAGTACCTCAGTAGAATTGTCAGATTTAGCCATGTCTTTTGGTTTAAGACCATTGCTCTAAACCATTTAAATATATAAGTTCCATAACAAAGAGCCATAACAAAAAGCAAGGCCTAATTTAACAGCAAAATTTATTTCTCAAAGAGACTTAAACAAATGAGATGGCACCCCAACATATGTCACAAAACTAATTTCTTATTTCGTCACAGACTGTTATTTCGCACAGTCACCCTCAAAAAGTGAAACAAACAATGTTTGTATTGAATCATTTTCTGTGTGCCATTGTCTATCATAGAACACTAACCTATATGAAAACTGCCACTCTTATGCTAGACCTCTTAGCCCACAATATCTATACTTGCGGAACTGTACGTTCAAGTCAAAAACATTTTCCCAAAGATCTGAAAGGTGAGTTGAAGGTCAATGACTGCAAGATGAGGTTAACTGGCAACCTTGTAGCTACAGGGTAGAAGGAGAAAAGAGCTTTCCTTTATTTTCCATTTTGTGAATTTGTTCATGTCAACATAATTATAAAATATTAACATATATAGTATCATTTAAAAGCTTATCCATTTTTTTTTTTTCATCTCTGATTTTTTTCATAACAATATGACAAAAAGAAAAATTTATTTGATTTTTTTTTTTTTTAACTGGTTGTACTAGAAACAAAAGGATGCTTTTGTTGAAGCCTCTGACTCAATAATGGTTAACCTTGGCGTGAAGTCCATTCTGAATTTAAAATATAATGAACCTATCTATCTTAAGGGTTTTTTTTCTGTACTATAAAGATGTCCATGTTATAAATGCTTTTTGTTACTATGAAGATTTATTAGTAAATCCTGTGAAATCTCACAGGAAAAACTTGAGAGGTAAAAGGAATAATGTCAAATATATGTTTGTGGAAATGGATAATTGGATGTTTGTCTCTATGGTCATTTGGATAGTTATATGAGACACTGGGAGTCCTTCAGCGGGCACAAATGTATGAATCCTGCATTTTTGTATGGCATTAATTGATCAGTAAGCCTGTAAATAAGATCTAGATCTAGGAATAACAATTAATGAGAAGTGCCCATGTTCCTCAAGTACCCAAAAGGCCTGTTACAGGAGGAAAGATTTTTTGGGTGCTGTTTGGATATCTTTCTGCTTCTATTTAACTCAGGGTATTTCATCCTGTCATCTATCTTCATCCAACTTTGATCATTGTTTCAGTGGAAAATATTTTTGTTTAATCCCCACATTATTTGTTGTTTTGCCCACAGTAATTTGTGAAACAACACATCTGAAGCTGTGTCAGCCATCATCCAATCACCGATACTTTAAAGGGCAAAAAGCAATTTGTCATCATGCCACTAGAATTTCTGTTTGGGCGTAAAAAGACGCCTGAGGAAATGCTCAGGCAAAACCAAAGAGCTTTAAATAAAGCAATGAGGGACCTGGATAGGGAAAGGCAAAAGATGGAGCAGCAAGAAAAAAAGGTTATTGCAGACATTAAAAAAATGGCCAAACAGGGTCAGATGGTAAGCACATTGATTTATACTTTGTTTATAAAACCTTTTATGCATAGAATGATCTTCCTTAAAACTGCCTTCCATTTTTTTTGGTAGAATCACATTTTTATTTCAATCTATCAGGGCAGTTTGAATAAAGCATAAAGGAAAGTGTTTTCTTTTAAATTTTTTTTTTTTTTTTTATAAAATTTTTTCTTCTTTTTTATGCTTTTAAATGTAGTTTTTGAAGCCTATGGGTGGTGTACTATTTTCACGCTTAACTGCTAAAGAGTTCCTTATTTTACTTTTTTTTCTTTTTTCCTATGCATAATATAAGGTTTTTGACTAGATATAATGTTAATGTAAATGTAATATGGGTCCCTATTTATTGAAATGCATCCTTTTTTTCACTCAAGTCAAAGTGGGGAGCAGTTCCCTTGGTAAAAAACATTTTTCTTTGCTCTCCTCAAGGCAAGCCAGTGGTTACCATAAAGTAGAAAAGGAAGAAGTCATAAAATCCACAAAATATGTCTGGTCTCTCACTCCTACGATCCTACGAGGCTCTGTCCATCCACTGCAGGATGTAGCCCTCCGCATCACGTTTCCATTCGTCTTGGTCTCTCGCGTCTCTGCTCTACGTGGAGCATAGACAGTCTCTCACTCAACCCTAATTAAATGCTTTTTTTTTTTTATCTTGGGCATATCTTTATTTAAATTGCAAACAATACAATTTAGCTTTAAAGCCATACCCCTCATACAGAAAATAAGCAACACAAATAGAGCACTCAGTTGATAATGATAATGCATAATGAACTTTATGTGAGCCCTTATTAATGTAGCATACCAAATGGTTCATTGCCTGACTGTGATTGAGTGCATTTATCAGTGAATTTTTATGTTTATATAGATACCATTAAAGTTTGAGAGAGTCTTCTAAAAGCTTTTGGGATTTACTTGTTTTCACTGTAACATTAAGCTTACTCAGTATTTAGTTTTTGGTTGGTGGTAAAATCATGGGTCAGAACTTATCCATTCTTTGTATATTTTCAATACTAATTTATATACCTCTCTAGATTATTTAAAATACCACCAATACCACACAATTCAATTTATTGGTTAATTTTACGAATATTCTCTTTCTTTGAGCTATATTGCCAATTTTGGGTTACATCAAAGTCTCACAGGATTATCCAGAGATATCAAAGTCCATAAAATCAAAAACATTCTGTAAGAAATACTGATGTGAAGCATACTTTTTAAATGAGATGTGCCTTTTAACTCACATAATGGAAATCTAATTATGCTATAATGTTTTGTCACTTAATTTTGTTTTCAAGGATGCTGTGAAGGTAATGGCAAAAGATCTGGTTCGAACTCGTCGATATGTAAAGAAATTCATTTCCCTTAGAGCAAACATCCAGGCAGTCTCACTTAAAATTCAAACTCTTAAAGCAAACAACACAATGGCTCAAGCTATGAAGGGAGTTACCAAGGCCATGGCTACAATGAACAAACAGGTAAATCAACAATAACCCATCCATTTTGTTTTTCAAGCTGTAATGATTCTTTGCCATTGAAGAGTTTCTTACATCAAGAGAATAAATGCCCTGTCATTATCATGTTAATGAACCTTGATTCGTGTCTTGTGATATAATTCCCTTTGTATTAATTTGGGTAATTGATTTCTTGTTTGCATTAATGTTAATATTGCTTTTTTTTTTTTCCTTTTTCTAAAAGAATTAAAATAATGGAAAAAAAAAAAGATAACATTTTGCTGTGGATTACCAGACCTTTAAGAGAATCCTACATATTAACTAGAAAAAAATTTTCACAAAACATTTTTCTATCACATCATGCCTTTAAACAAAATAGGACCTTAATACTCACAGCACCTCAAATTCTCTGCAGTGCTCTCTGAAAATATATCAAAAGCTGGTTGTGAGATATTCATTTAATATAGAGTTTGTGTTGCTTTCATAATTTATATGCCACACATTGCAAAAGAAAATGAAAGGCATTTGAAGAAGTCCCTTTTTTAGCATTATGAGCTATACTGATATGAATGATAGAATAAACCAGTAACAATTGAATTATACAATATATATCATACTATACTACACTTTTTCATGAAAGAATGTAAAAGGCCACTGAGGAGAGAGGATATGTTTAAACATTCTTTTGATTTGTCAAATGTACATTTTTCTGGAATTTTACAACATAGTTGTACTGCTCTTTGAAAATGTAGATGGGAACAATAATGACTGTTTTGTTTTGCCTTGATTGAATATTTTTCACCAGCTGAAACTGCCCCAGATTCAAAAGATAATGATGGAATTCGAAAAACAGTCGGAAATTATGGACATGAAGGAGGAAATGATGAGTGATGCTATAGATGATGCTCTTGGGGATGAAGAAGATGAAGAGGAAAGGTATAAGAATTACCTTTGTGATGCTTATATTAAATTTAACGTGATTATTGATTGCACCAACAGTGTTTAATGCCGTACAATACTTTTGTATTTGCCTAGCTTTGAAAATGGAAACAAAAATAACCTTTGTTATCGTTATTTCATTTTAAAAACTGTGTCAGTGGAAATAGCTTATGGTCACTCGAGGCTAGTGTCATTTGGAAACCATGTTTTTTTTTTTAGTTTTTTTTTTGTTTAATCTTTAATTATAAATAATATTTTTTATCTTAGTTTATAGAACAACTGGTACAGATTTAATTTTATTTTAGATCCAAATTTCGATCTTTGAAGACAGACCAGATTCAGTTTTAAACTGTCAACATGTCCAAGTGTTTTAAATATCTCTCTATTAATAAGTTTAGTATGAAGTGCACCATGGTTTATGTAGCTTGAAAATCCAAGTAGTAAGGGGTAGTGTTATGTAAAGGGGATTCCTCTGAACTATGTTAACATCCACTTCTAAAATTGATGCTTTTACTACTCCAACTTTACTATCAAATCAGGCACTTAATTACTATTGCTGTGGTTATTTGTTCTGGTTTTTCTCATTTCTTTTCTATGAATCATGAAGTTTCTGTTGCAGCTGCCACTTACCACCATCACCCCTACTTCAACTACTATTATTTCTGGTGCTAGTTTACTGATTCTCATTTCCATCTCAAACTATATCCTGATGCTAGTCCTACCGCCACCTCTGATGTTCCTTTTCAACTACTACCAGAACACCACTTTGCCATTATTATTAGATTTACACCACCAGATCTGCTGTGTATTTTTGTTCTTTAGCACAAATATTTCTACTCTGGCAGCTGCTGCTGTTATTAAACCATCCTGCTGCTGCTTTTTTTTTTTTCGATTATGGAGCTTGAGTTTGTTTTTTCCACACAATTCTTCAAAAATAGTTTTCCAGTTTCAAAATGAAAAAGAAAAATCAATAGAGAAGTTTGAAAATTTTCAAAAAGGACATGCCAAAAAATTAGAATGGCAGAGTTGAAAGTTTTAAGCATAGGAAACACTAAGACAGTCAGAATTGAAATTAAAAATTGTGGGTTTTAGGATAATGAATTTTTAAGAATTGAATTTGGTTGCAATAGGAAATGGGGATCTTCAAAAATCAGTTTCTGTATTGAATTTAACAAATATGTTTAAATCAAAAAGAAATTCAATACCTTGTTCTGCTGAAATGCTAAGGTACTCTTAGTCAAACTTAAAAAACTCCATAGATTTTTCCATATATATGGAAACATGTAAAACCCTATTTTACAAAATTTGCATGGGTTTTCCATGTACGGAATTTGCTATTTCATAAATTTTCCAGAATTACCTGCATTTTTTTCAAAAAACTAAGTTTGTGAAATGCAGTTACAAAAAAAAAAAATAAAAAAAAACAAACAACTTACAGGCTCTGCCAGTGGTCTAAAATGTTCAAACTGTGACTTGCAACTTATTTGGACTGGTCTTGCGCTATCTATGGCAATGGACTTTTTTCCTTTTTTTAATGGTATGTCATACAAATGTGAATGTACAAATACAAGTTTCAATATAGGGGTTACATGATTAATTCTGGTCCTCTCTGCTTTGTTTGCTTTCCTCAGTGATGCAGTTGTAGCCCAGGTACTAGATGAGCTTGGCCTCCAGATGGCTGATGATCTAGCAGGTATGTGGGCATTATTGAATTTTAAAATGCATATAATTTTTTTCAAGGCTAATGTCCTTTCTCCCAATATTTATCTGTTTTGGAAAGAATAGAGAAAATGATAATTTGATAGTGTTTTGTGCTGTTTTTGAGCTACTTCTGAAGTTCAGCTTAATCATACACACCTTAAATGCTGATCAAGCGAATTTTCTGTAAGATCAGTGTACAGATTCCTTATTCGTCTTTTTAATTCTTTTTTTTTTTCTTTTATTTTTTTCTTACCTCTCTCTACTTTGTCAAATCAACTAACATGTGGTTTTTTTATCTGATAAGCTTCACTTAACTGATTATTTGGATTGGACTTTTTCTTTTTTTTTTTCCAACTGAAAATTACATTTAACTAGTAGTACTTTGAGCTAAAATATTTTAAAATATCCTTATACATGTAATGATATTTCTCTCCTCAGGGCATATACATGTTTATAGTAGCTTATTTCAGCATCGTAAAGTTATTTTGTTAGAGGCATTTTGTTTTTCTCTCTTCTTAAGTTAAGTTGTAATCAATTCTCTTAATGTCTTTCTATCCCCATTTTTGTTTTAGGCCTCCCAAGCACAGGTAAGTCCCTCACCTCTGAAGCATCAAAGGCACCTCAAGCTGCAGCAGTTGGAGATGCAGATGCAGATCTTGAGGCCAGGTTGGACAATCTCAGGAGACAGTAGGGGATGGGTTTTTGAAATATATGAAAGGCTGGTATGGGTCTCATTTTACTGGAGAGATACATAACCTTTGATGTACCAAAGCTGGTGATGAGCTTGGTCTTCTGGTTGATAAGAGCAACAATACCTATATAATGTGTGATATGGTATTGTTTTGAAAATCAATTGGTTTACCAAAAAAAAAAAAAAGATTGTTGTTAAATTGTACATCACACTTATTGAAATGTTTTGAAAACAGCTCTGGAGATCAAATATTGGTTTTTGTTTCCAGACATGTGGCAGACATTTTGCCCAAACGAAGAAGCCAATATCAATTTTTTTACAGCTTCTTTCTTCTCTAGCATTCTTAAATGTATATTGTCACACTATGAAGATGTTGCACATCTCTAAATAAAAACTTTTAGAAAGAAGCTTCAATGTTTTGGTGGATTAAAAGAAATATTATTTTCAATAATTATGTACAACGTTGTTTAAAAAATTAATCATTGAAATGTCTGAGAACGAATGACAGTTACATTTTTACTTTCATGTGTGTGTCTTGTGCAAGTGGGGAGCTGAATTTTTGCCTTTTTTTTTTTTTGGAAGTTTTTTTATTTTCTAATATTTGTGATTCTCTGTTGGTTGATATTACAATAGAATTTAAGCACACTGACTCACTCAGTCATTTATGAAGAATGATATTTCAGCATGACCTTGTCTGTAGTTCCCAGCTTTTCAGCTTTACGGTAGAAAGAAGTACTGGACAGGAGAAAGATGCTCTCTGCTTAGGCATTCTTTAATAAAAGAAAATCTTAAGATTAGAAGTTAACATTTTAAATCTATTTTTCTAAAGCAGCCAATAGCCAATTAGATTTTAACAAAGCTATTGTTCTATGTTCTGTTGTTGGTTTTTTATGTTATGAAAGTGCAAAATTTGTGAAAAAAAGTGTCAATTAGAAAGAATGATCTTCATCTAAATTTAACATTTGTCTTTCGTAAAAAGTTCTTATTCTCGTTTGTACAATGCAGGAACATATATATTGTTGTTTTCTGTATTATGAAAGTGCAAAAGTTGTGAAAAAAAGGTGTCAATTAGAAGGACTGATTTTTATCTAAATAATTAACATTTTTCATTCTTAAAAAGTTATAATTCTCGTTTGTATAATGTAGAAACAGATACACACATATATATTCTCATAAGTGATCTCGGAAATTATGCTTCACCATCAACTTGTATACAAAATGGCTAGCACACCTTGTGAATAAGCATTTATGAGGCGGCCTCTTTTTAGGTTTGCTCTTTCCCTTTCAAGTTAACATATAGATACAATGAAAAAAAAATTGTTCTTTCTTCTCATTTGTTAAATTAGCCATGCTTTTTATAGCTGAAAATTTGTAATTAATTCATAGAAAAGTGAGTAAAGGTTTTATTGAGAGACAATCTCTACAATTGGTGTGAATTTCAACAAAATTTGTTGCTTTCACACTTCTTGTAAATAAAATGATATAAGCTGTATGTGTTTGTAAATGCTGCATGGAAAATGTTGTAATCTTTATATGATTGTGAATGCAAATTAATTGTAGCTGAAATACAGTGATTGTGATTGTTATAATAATGTTGATTTAAATATGTTTTCTTTTTTTTCATGTTGTTATTGATGTTTCTTTCTTTGCTTTTTTTTGTTTTTTATCTAAAAATAAAATTAAAGAAGTTTAACTTTGTTTAATAAGTTATTTTTATCAATAATAAAACTTAAGTGTGAGGCAAATCACATAAATCCGGCAGAAGTCACATTTTGGATATTGTCAGGATGACAGTTAGTTGATACACTTGTTCAGAAAAAGAAAACCTCATGTTGCTTTCCCAGCTCTATAAGTGGATTTTGTGAGTTTGCAGTTTGCACTTCAATTACCATTTTGAGTCAATAAACAAAATTTTAAAAGGCTCTAGTCCAAGCCAAAAGTATTTCACTGAGACAGGACTCAGATGCATGATTTATATGTTTGTGCCACATGTCTTTGATTAAGAAATTTTAAAAAATGAGTAACATTTTTCTGCTATGGTAATAATGCTTTCTCTAATTATTTTTTTGGCCAATCATGCTTTCTGTGATCAGCAATCAAGAATTCTTTAATAAGAACAACTCATTTTTTTATGGGTCAATATTATTTCTATCAACATCATTTCTTCATTCATTGATTGTTGTACATGGGAATGGCATGCACATGTAGTAAGCTTTGAAAATCCTAAAATGTGTTCCATGGTTTTTTTTCATTTTTCTTATTTTCATGCCGATTGTAACATCTTTTTTCACGACAAAGTCAAAGCCCATTGAAACTATTAAAAGCTTTAGAGCCTCAAAAATGTTCACATAGCTAAGCAGTCAGATATATGTATATTAAAGCAAAAAATGAAGTATAAACTGTTTGCTTGGTTCATTATCGTGTTCTCTGTTCATAATTAAGTGATTATCTCATTTTTTCAGTTCACTCAATGTAGGGTCCTCTCTATATTTTCAAAAATTCTTTATTCTTTTTTTTCCCAGTTTTTTATTTATTATTTTCTAAATTTTTTTTTCTTTTCGTTTTCGATTTATGCCTTGGGTATTGGTAATATTGATAATTTTCAGATTTTTATTACTTTGGTAATATTGCAGTCAAGCCCACTTATTTTAAAGTCATTGAGATAAAAAATACTGCTTTGAATTGCACAAAATAGAAAAAAGATTTGTTCTAGTATTATTTTTTTTATGCAAGGTGAGCAACTGTGAATTGAAATAAAGTTAGTTTGCTCCAGGTTCCACCACCATTGCAAAGCCAATACAATTTTTATAAGCATTGTTAACTGATGCCTTGACACTCCTCTTGTAGCACAATAGTAGTACTCATATAATAGTAGCCAATTCAATAGTAAAAGCCAGGCAAAGTTCCAACAGCAGGTCTGGAAATTCCATGTCATTTTAATCTGACTGGAAATGTCAACTGTGAGTGAAAGTAAACCTATACACATTTCACTACAGTATACTTATTCTGTCTTTCGGTTACTGGTTTTAATTAAAATAGGTTTTCTTTTTCATTTTTACCTGAAGAGCCAACAAGATGTGTGCTCAGAAAACCTGCAATAGCTATTCATGATTGAAACCTTTTTTTTCAATTTTCCACAATCCATTCATCCCCAAGTCTCCGTCTCCAGGGGAGACTTTCTTCACATTTGATCATTATAATTTTTGCATTTTATTTCTTTTTGTAATCTCCTGCTTTCTTCTTTTCATGAGTCAAGATTTGAAGTTTCAAAAAATATTCCTAATTGTTGTGACAAATTCTACAATTATGATATTTTTGCATCTTTCATGAGCAAGACATGTACATCTGACTTGATCTGAACCTATGGTTGGAAGCTGCAATGGTAGGCCTATATAGTTCTGAGACCCGATGAGGAGGAAAGAAGGATAGGATATAAAATATTCAAAGTTTTGGGCAGCTAATTGAAGCATGCTTTGAAGCTTTGCCCTTCGTATGATTGCTTCCTTATGCCTTGATTTGCAGCCTCTGCTGTTCACCCATGACTTCCTTAATTCTTCTGTCTGCAAGTGCTGTGTTTCTGTCAATCAACTATATGAAAATCTTCAATATTAGTTATAAATAAATATGATGTGGAAAGTTTTGCCACTCAAAGGATGATAAAAATCTGTCAATTTCTTTCCGCCTCGTGACCTGGTTAGATTTGGATCTTGATTTTCTATCAGTAAAATTTCTTAGTGTGAAATCGAGCAGAGAAAATTTTCCAAAGTTCTTGGGATTATGAGAATGAGTCAATGGAGGTAAAGATCTTTAATGCCATCCACATTGGCACTCGCTTTGAATTCAGAAAATAAGTCCGTCTCTGAATTATAGGATCAAATTTAAATGACCAAAGAAAGCAAAATTTCAATATCTCGACAACTTCGGTGTGCAAGAGGCTTGAATAATCAGACTTAGGCCTCTGAGGTTTCCATTGACTTTATTCTAAGGTTAAAAATTCCAATGAAAACCTTAAAAGTTAAAGCTAAGTCCATAAAACTGAATTTCTCAAAACTGAAATGTCAAAGATGTTGATCTTTTTTATTCTCCTCATCTTTTGTACATTTGAACTAATTATTTGAAGTGAACAGGATTTGCATTCTCTTAATTCAAAGCAAATAGCGTCACCAACAGCATTAGTGATATAAGCCATAAAAAATACCCCCTGCTAGTGCTACACAAGGACAAAGACAGTCCAGAGGTTAATTTCAGTTTTCTCAGAACGCAAAAAATTGATATTCCCCTTTTTCCATTGCACGCTTTTCAATTTTTTTTTCTTGGTCTCTTTCTAGTGTCTTAGTTTTAATCCCTTGAACATTAAAGAATGCATATCACTGAAATATGAATAGAAAAGCCAAACATCAACTGAAACAAATTGTATAAAAAAAAAAAAAAAAAAAGGGTATATAACACAGGAGTACATCAAAATGTTACACTTTATTATGGCTTAATCAATACAGTAATAAAACAAACTGAAGAGTGCAGTATTCTGGATAAAGTTAAAGAAGGCAGTCGTAAGTAATTGTAAATCAGTTGTTAAGGTCAGCCACACACAGGACGTGAAACAAAATACAAAACCCAAAGGATACAACATCTAACAAAGGCAAAAAATGACAAATTTATTATTTTACTTTTTAGCCTGCATGTATAGGACATGGAGAAATCTGAAATGCAACATTCATTTCTAGGTGTGAGGAAACGAAATGAAAGTTACTTTTCAAGGGACAGGTCCCTAACTATGGTGCAATGATTTCTTACAAAGTTTCCTACATGTAGCAAGTAAAAATAAAGTAACCGAATTTGTATGAAATGTTCAATATTTTTAAAAATCTGTGTCATACTCGGAATCGGCGTATCAAAATTTGTCAGCAAAACCTACACTTTTTAAGGACCACGAGGCCAGCTTGAGTTGATTCTTCATTTTAACTTTGGGCTATCTAAATCAATTTTTTCTTAATTCCAAAAGTTTGTAATTTTGAATTGATGATAACAAAAATAAAAAAAAAAAAGAAGCTTAACTGAACTATTGCAAGGCCTGCCCCTATTCATGGGATCCTGCAAGGGTGACTACAAAACATAAGGATCAATGGAAATTCGTGTAAAATGCTACTGATGCACAAATAAGCTACCATCTAATAAATAGGAATGATATTCGAGTGACCCCCCTTTCATAATGTCACTAACACTTGTTTAACGCGAATTTATTTAAGAAACTACTGCTAGATCTAAAAACCAATATTTCTTCTGTTTGCATTCAAAACAATGCCTAGATAGAAAAATTAAAATATATACATTTATGACAGGGCAATATCAAAGTTAATCTTTTTTTTATAACTTCTTGTTAAAAGAAAGAACTAGAGACAAGAAAATAATGTTAATTTTTAAATGATGGTAATTTTTTTTATAGATTGGCCTTTCTCAACACATTCTTACTCTCATCAGTCCCGTGTGATAGCAAAAAGTTTCTAGTTTTGCATTCCATAATTTACATTTTGCATCTAGTTCTCTAGCCTCATATACCTGCTTAAAAAAAAAAAAAAAAAAAGCAATTTTATTGTATGTCATAAGAGTTGGTATTTAATTTAATATCCATGGTACATATAATTTTTTTCCATAGGAAAAAGATTTTTATATAAAATTTACACAGCATCATTATGCAAGTCAAAAAAACAAAGGGCCTTATATATATAAGTAATGTCAGGGTCAAAAATTGTGGAAGAAATGTTCAAACTTGATTCAATTCTTGGACATTGCGGATAAAACAAAATAATATTCTAATCATGATGATGATTATAATGCAATCTTTGTTTTAAGCACAATAATTATCTTACAAAGGGCACTGGAATTTTGCAAACTTACAAAATTGTAATGATTTTTCCACTAAGATCACAGAACTAAAAACATACAAATTGCCATGATACTGATAGTACAGAAAAATATGAGTAATTAATGTGCTTAAATTGTGATGTACAAAAAAATACACAAAGTTTCTAAAAAGAAAAAAAAAAAAAAACAATCAAGGCTAAGAAACTGAAGATGTAAAAAAAATAAAGATTAGAAAAAAAGCACCACTTGAAACTCTTGGACACAAAAATTAAGTCAAATATCACACTAAGAGCAAAATATTAGGTCAACAATAACTTGAAACAAGATGAAATGAAATATTCATACCAGTACTTCAAAGTTTTTCATGAATTATAGACATTTTACTTAGGGAAAGCTTATGTTAATTTTTTTCTTCTTTGCTTTAACTTGGCAACAACATTTACAGTTACACACACGCTATTTAAGCAACTATGCATATGGTTTGCATAAAATTTAAAAAAAACAAACCAAAAAGCAACAACAAATACAATCCTTTTTTTTCCCTTTTTTCATGTATTCTACAATGCCATAACAGAAAAAGTGAAGAAAATAAAATACAAAAGAATATGATTAAAAAAAAAATATGAGGGTCATTAATATTTGTTATGTACACAGGGGATTTATGGACCGTCCAAAAATTTATGAGAAGATATGTTTTTCAGCAAGGCTTATATAAAAAAAAAACTTATAAAAAAGTCACCTGAAGTTGCTATGAAAAATGCCATAGAAAACTTCTGGTAAGTCAATGTCTTAAGAGGGAGGGAATAGTTAAAAAGAGCGTCAACTCATCCACCCACGGATCCTAATGCCTGTTTTATTTAATTTTGTGGAATTTCTTATTTTATTGAACCTGGAACACTCAAGTGTTGAGTGGTGGATTTTTATTGCATCAACTCTGTTCAGTCAGGAGAGCAAACAGACGCTTGAACTTGTTTCATGTTTCTCCTCTCACACCCACACCAATGAAGGTCCACTGATGTATTGTCTTCATCTTTAAATAGAGTAAAGATTGACTTATATTAGAAATCTTTCATCAAACAAAAGGCGGAGATGTAGTGAGAGGATCTATTCTGCTATCACAGTCAGAACAATTAAACTGACATTGATTTATTAGTTTGACTTCGCAATAAAACAACTGCAAAGGGGTATTTATTGACTAAAAAAAAAAAAGATCACCTCATGTAATGGTGATTGCATATAATGACTCCACAATAAAACAACTGGAAAGGATATTTTCCTGGAAAAGAGCATTGATCAAAGAGAAGATCATCTCATGTGATGGTGAATGTAAACAAAATATTTTTTTTTTAATAATGTCAATAGTTTCAAGAAATATGACGATTTCGTTTGCTTACATAGTCAAATCATTGGCGTGCACATCAAGCTATCCCTAAAATATATAAAAAAAAATTTTAAATTTAGTTTGAATTTTTTTTATATGCAAGTTATTTAAAGCAGAAAACAAATGATACCAATATGATTTTTAGAAAAAATAAGAATATTTATACTAAAACTATAAATTTCATTATTTTTGTCTTTTGCCTGGAAAAGGATCAGAGATTTTTTTCTTTATCACAGAGCAAAATGAAGATGAACAGCTTTTCCTCCTCAGTATAATACAATCTATTTCAACTAAAAGCCCACAATGTCTTTCATAAAAAGATCATGGAATAGCCTTCCTTTGCATCAAACATAATACATCACAATTTATTTCAAATAAAACTCACAATGCCCTCAAAATCTAGTACAGAAATAACATTTGCCTTATTATGTTTGTATTTTTGTTTGCTATCCCAACTTTGCCCCAATCTCAAATGATGCTTCAGCAACCAACACCAGAAAAGAAACTGTATGTACCACACAACTTATCTTCTAGCAAGCCTTGTTCTACATGTCCATATACTCTCTCACATCTCAAGTCTCAATTCTGGTTTCTCTTTCAAGTGACTTTATTTTTTTTTTTGATAATATACTTTGCGACAAGAACCTGCAGTGCAGTCACTTCCATGACCACAAGTGGAGGATTTTTTTCAAGTGAAATGGCCTTCACTTAAGCATGACATTTTTCAACAATATACTACATACTTTATACATATTTAGATCATGATGATTTATCTGGCGTTTTGATGGTGCTTTTGCTCTGCAATCCTGACAGGTCTATAAAATCTTGAACGTCTCGTATGGCTGCAGGATTTTTCATGAGGTCTTCCATGAGTTCCAGCTGAAGTTCTTTATCCTAAACAATAAAACGATTGAAAACAAAAAGTCAAATTAGAATATAAAATATAAAATATGCTCAATTTCAGTTCATTACGTAAGGCAGCCATGCTATCACAAAGCTCTTAGTTTTTGATTACTTAAATTGTATGAAAAGGATACTAGCATTACTCAACAAATATTTCACACAATTCATACATGTGATGCCACCACATTTGCGGCCAAAAGAAGAAAGTTAAAGATAAATGGATGGGTGGTTGAAAATATCAAATTTGTGGAAAAAAAAAAAACCATTTGATTAACTCTTCATGCTCACACCAACGGAGCCACCGTTGGTTGAATAGGTTATGAATAGTCGGACCAACGGTGCCAGCGTTGCTTCCGCAACACACAGTTGGTCGCACCGACGGTCACAGCGTTGCTTGGTTTTGTAGCATATAATTGCATCCAAACCACTTTTATAAAAGCGAAACTTTAATTGTACGAAAAGTTTAATCTTTCTACTTCCTTTTCCTACCATTCTTCCTATACTTTGGTGTTTTTTGAGTCTAAGCACGGGCTGAAAGCACTCTAGTCTTTTTTTTCTATCTATGATTGAGAGAACTTCATCGTGTGATGTGAAATCTTGTAGATCCAGTAGATTATTATCCTAATTTCAGTGTTTTAGCTACTGATATCAATTTGTTTTTATTCAAATAAATTAGTTTTGCTATGAAATCGTTGCTATCATTAGATCTAGTCTATATCTAGACATATTTAGATCTAAAATCTAGGTCAAGATGTATGAAATGTGATATAATTTCAATGTTATGTAGCTAAATTCACAAAAATTGTACAAAAACAAAAATCACACACCTGTAAAGCACATTT
>BLXT01000847.1:1539624-1554698 GCA_019648995.1 Plakobranchus ocellatus | reverse complement strand
GTTGAGACCAACTTTACATTTATGTAAAGATGAGAAAAAGATAAACAGTCTGGATGAGTACACAAACAGTAAAGCCAGCCAAAAATAAAGCAATTTTTAATGGAAAGACAAAGGTTCAAAGCATTGATTCACTGCTTGCTATATATTGGAGCTACGTGTCAATCAAAGCTATTGTTTGAGTTAGAAGGGAATCCATTCATAAAAGCAGCCATCCAGCTGAAAAGATTCAGTAGATAACTGCGCAACAATCAGGTATGCTTTAACCCCAGTCTAAGATCATGTGGGAAAACTTTCTGAACAACATATTCAAGTTTTATATGCCTGATCAGGATATCAGAGTGGATGAAGTTGCTCCTTACTGAAACTGCTGCAAGTTCATACAAACATTTTTGCAAACCGGAAAAGTGTGGAGCTGAAATTTTTTTGGGCTTGTGACTCTGCCATAAAAGCCCCTCCAAACCTTGTAAAAGAGACAGCTTCAAGTGCCCTGTGAGACAGCTTTGGCCTTGGCTTTCACATTGTGACCTTGATGAACAAAAGCAATGGCTACAATATTTCGTCAACTTTTGCCTGACCTGACTCGGGCTGAATCCCTGGTCAAGAGCAAAACTGTTACACTTGTGGGGAATGTGAAACAGCAAAAAAAAAAACATTTCTCCCAAAAAAGAATTTCAAGAAGTGAACGCTCTAACTGTTGATGAATTTCCTATTCAGGCAAGAACGCTTTCTTGTTTCAATTCGCACCAAAGCAAGAAAAACAAGAATGAGATTTTGGTGAGCATGATGCATGGCCAGCCAAATGTTTCCAGAAACTAAAAGCAATCTAAAAATTTTGAGACACAAAGTCACGTGGGTAAGCAGGATTTGTTTTACATTTGCAGTCGCCCAATGATTTTTCGGAGATAGGTAAAATGGCTTATCATTATAAATCAGTCAAAATATGGGCATAGAGAAGTAATATACCTTGTATAAGGTCAAAAGCACAAAAAACTGCAAAACATAGCATTTTCCTTAAAAAGTAACAAAAAAAAAATATAAGTAACAACATCAATAACCTATACATAAAAATAATATGGACATGGACAAAAGCCATGAGTGACCTCTCAATCTTACTGTACAGATATGCTCTAAGACAAGTCTAAATGAGTGAAAAGTCATATTTTGATTATTTTAAATCATTGAAACTGCATAGGGAGTCTGTCCTAACTTTGACTATTTGTAGTAAAATGTAACTTTGACCATAAGCAAAGTTGTACTTCATTGAAAAAAACCGCAAAAAATTAATTTTCAGATAAAATTTCTTCAAATTTGGCAACATTTACTTTAGCATTAAGTTGTTCATGAAAGCACAAACTTTACCACATAAAATAAATCAATACTGAACAGTTCAGTACCAATCACTATAAGATATAACGCTAAAAACTTTTGAGGTTTTGCCAAAATTTGTCTTTCTTGGTTTGGCATGCACTTCTTGTCTTCTTGTTTAGTGGCAAAAAAAAAAAAAAATTTAACTTCATTTTTTTTCTATCAAAATATAACAAAACATATCAAAATATAACAAAAGAATGTGTTTTAATGAAGGATTTATGAAATTGAAATAGTCAAAATTATGTATGCATTTAGAGGAGCAATCTTAACTTTGACTAGCTTATGTGTTCTATCTTCAACCATAAGGTTTAAGACTAATAGCAATTCTTTTTTCTAAAGTAGGTGCTATTTATTTAATAATTTGCCAGCAAAGTTGAATTTCATACTTCTTATTTGCTGGAAAAATAGTATGATGAAACATATTTCATGATGCCACATGATCACATAAAGTGTAGTGTTACTTTCATATTGTGTTTTTTTTTCTCAGTGTTCTTTCCTCACTCTCCTTCTCTCATATAAAATAAAATTTCTTGGCATTCCAGTGAACATTCAAGATATTATGACAGATCAAAGAGAATAGGTCTAGGGAACATATTTTTAAAATAATGTTCCAATGATCATGACAGATAATTATTCCATATTAATCACTGGTTGAAGTCAGGTTACTGATGCAGTCGAAATTAGACACATAAAAGCCTCCCAGAATTCAGTTGCAGTTAATTTGAATGCTTTTTATTTGAAATAAATCTGATCGGTTCCTAAAATGAAAAGAAAATACAAACACACACGCGTGTAGAAATCAAAATCGATCGAAGTTGGAGAATGCTACCTTTTTATATGTTGATCATAGCCCATGATAAATGCAAATAAAGTTGTTTCCAAAAGTTTAAAAAAAGAAAAGGGAAAAAACTGGAAAATCATTTTTCTCAAATGCTATTATGCAATGCATTAGACCTGGTCCTGCAAGATAGACATCAAACATATTCTTTTGGGAAAGTAAGAAATGATATTCTTTCCTGTCTTTCTATGATACACAATATATGAGAAACTTACTTCTAGTGCTTGCCGCTGATGATGATGATGAAAGTTTTTCTGGCCTATTGAACCCACCCATAGCTACATTTCTACTCTCAATGTCAAACTTGATTGCTGCTAGACCTAACTTGTTCATCCACCTGGCCAAAACATAGATAACAAAAATTTTCAGTTACCAAATTTACATAAAACAACTATTAGTTACAAGGACAATAATAATTGAAAAAAAAAAATCTAAAACATGTGGATTTGCCAATAAATAAGAGCACTATTTGTTAGATAGTGCTTAGACTAGAATATGACCAACTGAAAGAGAGAATGTAAGTGTGCATTTAAAGAAGACTTTAGAGAAAACTTAAAACATAACATTTAAAGTTTTCCAGAGAAGCACTCCATCTATGGTAAGTATTGCTAATTAATTTTGACATGTCATTTTACTACCAGGAGCTGACAAAAATTATAGAATCAGGATGAAAAAACTCCCTTGGGCTTTTTGAAATAGCAACAGAGTTGACTAAAGACAAAGTAAGGCACTTGCTATAATGGGAAAATCTTACTTGCTCATATCTTCCTGTCTCTCAGAAGCAAAGTAAAATGTGGTACCAGCATTATGGATCTTAAAAGCACTGGAATAAAGCGAGAAATGTTTCATGGTTAATGCATATGTAACAAATAATAACCTTGCAGCACCAAATGAATTTGAAGATGAACTTAAAAGTACTAAAAGAAACAGAAAAATGAATCATGGCAAGCAAAAACTTTTAGATAAGAGGTCTGATGTGATTGATATAAATGTTTAATTTCAATGAATGAATATAAGATTGTTTCTTACAATGAAAAATTTGCGCGGTTGAATGGTTAGTAAAAACAGAAAAAAAAAGGCATTTTATTGCAGTTTTTTTACTGTTGGTTGTATGTGAAATAAATATAATTTTAATTTTGGCACCCTAAAATCTAGCACACAGATCTTAAATCCTCATAAAGTAGTAGCCAAACACATGTAAACACGATTTATCAAAAAGAACAAAAGAATGTATTACACACCACAATACTGGCTACTGCCCACCATCAGTTCTTAAGAAAAGGAAAACATCTAGGCAAAAATAGCAAATCTAAACAAACTCAACTGCATAAATGTAGACCTATAACTAAAATTGATGCCATACAAACAATGAACACCATAAAGAACCAACAATGAAGGCCATAAAAAAAAACAACTTGATTTTCAAGATAACTTTGAGTATGTATTAGTTTTGCAAACTGTTGTGGAATCATTCAAGAAATTTTATCATTACTTAGTTATCGAATTCCACAAAAAAATGTATCTTTCAACTTTTTATCTTTATTAAAACCAGAGACCTAAATCTAAAAACTCATTTTTTGGGGAATTGTTTTTGTTTTTCCCCACTTTCCCTTCTTTAGAGAACTTGACATTTTCAATCGAAGATAAGGATCTTGATAGATTAGCTTTCAGCAACTGCCAAGAAATGGAACCTAAAAACATTTACTACTCTAAACACAGCTCATGGTTTTCCAAAATTCTTTCCCACATTTTAATGAGAATTTCAATAATTCATATAGGTGTGTGATCGAAATATCACTTTCTTTTGATTAAACTATAAAATTATCTTGATAAAACTATTAAACCATAAAATTAACTTAATAAAACTATTACACTATAAAATTAACTTGATAAAACTATTAAAACTATAAAATTAATTTGATAAAACTATTAAACTACAAAATTAACTAAATTGTGAGGATTTGGAAAAGGGTGGGGGCTATGAGTACTTAAGACAAATAGTATCTGGGATTTTTTTACTGCTTTTTCACCATATTTGTGAGGGTTAAAATTTCTTTTTTTTTTACTCCAGGTGGTGCATTTGCAGTTTTTAGTTTTAGTACCAACATTAATATGCAAATATCATGGAGGTGTACTTAACTACACAAATACGTCAATCATAAATTCTTCAAAGTAAAAAATTTGCAGAATTGCTCTGTTTTCCTTTCAATATCATCCTCCCTTTTTCTCTTGCTTCAATATCTCTGCCCCCCCCTCCCCCCCTCTTTTAATGCCATTACTAATCTACACAGCAACACTGGTCATGATTTAAACTCAAAATCTTGCAATAATATATTGCCATAGAGAAAATTTACGTTTTCCCACACTCTGTCTCGTTGGATCACCTGGATCACCGATTTAGCACTAAACCTAGCTCAGGATTGTCAAACTTTTAAAAAAATTTCAGGTAAGTGGTACGGTTTCAACAACATTGCATCAGTAATGCTGATTCACTATTTCATCCCTCCCCTACCCCTCTGCCCGACTATACAATCTAGCACCTAGTAGTAGAATTAGTAAATAACTGACATTCTAGGTCAGAGATAGAGAGCCGCGCCCACTTTCATGACTCTCTAGCTTTCACACATCCATATATACTGCAGGAGTTAATTCACCCACAACATCTAAGCCCACAAGTCTTTATACTGCAGGAAGATATGATGCTCAAAGGCAGGAACAACTCACAACAATTGCAGGGGTGGGAGCAGAAAATGTGAGCTGTACTAAAAATTACCGGCCAGGCCCCAGTGGGGTGCAGGAGCAGCGCCCAGCTGGGGAGTTCACAAAAAGAATTTTGGCTTCTTTTAAAGTATTTGGAGGCCTCTCATAGCGTCTGAGCATAAGAAATGTACAAGAATTGTAAATGGAGTTTAAGTGGTAGTAAAAAATCCTGCGTACCCTCCATGTATTGAAAACACCAGCAATTGCACATGAAAAAGAAGGCTTCGAGGTCTGTGATGAATTAATGGATGTATTAATATGTGAAAACGAAGGAAGACAAACTGTCCAAAAAACTGATTTAAAAATCCACTATATCTAGAACAATTTATATACATGTAGGATTGGTGGATTGATGCTGTCAAGGTAATGCATAAACACTGTGTAAATTATGTTGCATTTGGTTTCACACAACCTGATTTCACTGGTACTTATTTTCTTCAATGTAACTTTGAAACCTATCAGGATGACTCAAGTTCTCAGCATAAAATAAAAGTAACAAACATCTTGAGAGCAAAATAAAAAAGAGGAGGAAAAAATATTTATTTTTAATTTTTGTTTTCTCTCCTTTTTTTTTTTAATTAAACAAATGTTATTGATTTTATTTCTTAACAAATTTCAACAGCATAAGTTGGCAAGAATTAAAAAAAAAAAAAAAAATTTTAATTCCCAATCTTATTCAAACAAACATGAATCAAGTTACAAAGTTACTCTTAATCTCCCTAGTAAGGTAGAAAAATCGCCCTATACCCGTAAGGTGAAGATATTCCCAACAACCAAAAGCCCATAAATTTTTTTTCTTTCCTCCTTAAAAAAAAAAATAAAGAGAAAAGAAAAACACAAAAAATGAGAATAAAACTTTCCATTAATAAAAGAAGACTGGTGACGTCTATGTCTGCCAGAATTAGGATTTTATCTGCTTGGTGACTCCCCTCAGTAAGCTCAATTTATTTATTTCCTCAACGACTTTGTGGAATTTGTATCTGAACTTGCATTTTGAATTAATTCAAACTCAATTCAATTTTTGTAAATTTTTGACAGGGTATACCTGAAAAAAAAAATCTTGAGATTATGTTTATGTATATATTTAAATTTTTATATAACATTTAAAAAAAAAATAGCTTTTAGCTTTCTGAAATCTTCGCCCTGATTTTCTCATCGATTATCACACATAAAAAAAAAAAAAAAAATTAATTTGAACAAGAAAATCTTTCTTTCAAAGCTAGGCTGTGCATATCAGATTTGGGACATTCATAATAGTTTTTTCTTGAGAATTATAGATCAGATTTGGGACATTCAAAAGAGGTTTTTCTTAAAAAAAAAACAATAAGAAAAATAAGAATATTTGCCGCATACAGTTTAAAAAATTTCATCACAAGAAAACTACATTAAAAAAATCTGATATGTGGAGTTTTATAAACTAAAATTAGAAAATAAAAAAGAAAGAGCGCAGAATAAGTTTTGAAATTTGTGCTCCTAAATCAAAGATGACATTAATAACTAGGCCCCAAAAAATTTTTTTTTTACTAATTTCATTTAACTTTGATATTGCAAACATAGAAAAACAATCCTATTTTAAGCCACAAAGTCATATTGACCTAGAAACCATCCTGAACTTTCAAAATCTCAATCTGTCTTATCAACAACACACCATAACACAGATTAAACGAAGCTACATTAGTTGTCGCACATTTAATAATGCTCTATTTACATATTTAAAAAAATAAAGTAATTCTATGAAGTTAAGAAGTAGAGGACAGGATAAGAAAAAGTATCATATTGTCATATGAAAAAGAAAAAGAAAAGAAAAAATACTAAAGAGGTATCAATTCTATCATTTTAAACAAAATCACGAAGCCTTGCCACAAAATGAGATATTTTTGGCCAAAATCTGGTATGGCATCGGTGGTTTGATGCATTGTAATGAATATTTTGTTACATATATAAGTCATGGCCCACAACTGTAAAAACACTATGTAACTACAAACTTAGTTTCTTCTCTCTACCTGCAATCTGTGAGCCATAACAGGGCCTTTAATTATCCTTTTGCCACATAGCTGTACAGGCTAGCATGACTAAGGCAATTAAAAAAAGTTTTATTATTATGCATTTTTGGGCATCATTGCAACAATATTTCTCTTTACTAATTAAAAAAAAAATTTTATTTAATGTACAAAATGTCTGCAACATATTGATATGATTTTCATTTCCTGTTCCATTACCCTTTTAATGTTACAATGTGAAGAATTAGTTGTTTTGAACTAAGTTGAAAACAAAACAAAAAAAAAATTTTTTTTCAGCCCTTCATCATTTTCCACATTTCCCTCTTCCTATACAAAACAATGTCACATAATCAGACAAAATTGATAAATACATGGCTTTTTCACAGAAATTATTTCTATTGCAATGTTACCCTAAGCAACATATTTATATCGAGAAAAAAGGTGTCTCTTGGATAAAAACTATTGGTTTGGTTAGGTTTTTCATAGGGGTATGGGTGGGTGGGTGGGTGGGTTAGTATGCAGTGTAGGAAGAGAGTTACCCAATTGAATATACCATGTACAGAAACACAGAAATACTCTCACATTATATGTCTTATCCCCTAAGATAAGGGAGGGGGGCAGCACCCTGTGAGGCAAATTTTTTCTGTATTTTTCTCTGCAACATTGCTGTTTATTTTTTGCCACAACTTTCTTATTTTTGTTGATATCTTTGTGAATTAAACTTTGACATGTTCAGAAAAAAAGTGGATTTTAAAGACAAAGATTACATGTTAATGAATTTTTTTTTTATTGGGTTTCTTCGATTTTCTCAGACTTTAATTTTGTTTTTACATTTTTCACTAAAACTTTACTATTTGTGGGTGAATTTTGTCAAAACTTAGTGTAGTTGTTCAGAAACATGTGCCAAACAAACGATCTGAGTGTTGTTTTCAATACAGTGTGAATGTTTTTAATATTTTTTTTTTTAATAAATCGGGAACGGTGTCAAAATTAGAAATTTCAAATAGCAATATTTAAAATTTTTTTTTTCTCAGTGCAAGTATCAAATATAAAAAAAAAAGGTCTCTTGTCATTTGTAAAGGGCCATTTATAGATCATGTGAAGTAAATCTGAAGTTTATCTGTCAGTAACTTTCTGAGTTTTAGCCATTAAAAAAAAATACTCCAAAATCCAAGATGGACGCCGTTGCCATAGAACCGTATGACAAAAATTTTTTTTTTTTTTATGTTGGATTTCGCATGTTCATTACATAAAGATCATTTAAATAGAGTTTCATTACTCTATTAATATTAAATCAGAAATCGGGTCTGGGGTGTAGCTCCCCTCCCACCCTACCCCACCCCTTTTAAGAGGTTTAAAAAAAAATTGATACAATTTCTGCTCTTCTGAAATAATTCATACTTTGTACGCAAAATGAAGCCAACCCTGTCTTTTACTGATATTTACAAATACATTGCTATTGCTTACAGTTTGGGCTATTGAGAAAAGTTTATAAGTGTTTCTAATTGCTCTTGTAGAGCGTGTGTGATTACTATATTTAGCCTGTTCTACTTTGTATTTTCAATACAAGCCAGTGCTTAGATCTAGAACAAGACACATTCAATACTGAATTGTGTAAATGCTATATTGGCATGACTGATCAACATTCAAATTCCCAAAATTTGGATTTAAAAAAGACCTTGAGGATGCCACTTCATGAGTCATTAAAGTTTAACTTTTTTCTCTAAATAGTGAACTTAATTTCACTAAGTTGTAGAGGATCCTGATGTATTTTATGACTAAACAATATGAGATGAAGAGAAAAAAAAAAAAGTACAAGAATGAGACTTATCTTGGTGTTGCTCTATCTCCCTTGGTATATTAAACCCATTGTCTCATGTTTTCCTGAATATTGGATATAATGTTTGTTCATATAAAAACTTAAACATAGTCAAAAATTTTAAAATCTTAAAAAGCAGCGTTTTGACTGCACACTTCACTTTACCTAATTGCATGTCTTTGACCACGTGACCCCATCCAGTTTGAGGGGGGAAAAACCAGAGGAGAATTTTTAATCTGCAGCTTAACAACTGTGGGCCACAACGCTACAAAAATTGTGTTGCTGAAGATCATTTTTTTGTAAGTCAAGAAAAACTATTCCTGTAGCAATAACTGTTCTACAAATCTTTTGTCTTTTCTCATGTTACGGCAACACTACACAAAATGCACAGATATTCCATTGCTCAAGCACTGAATACATGCATGCAGTGAGAGAATCTTTTCTGTCAGTTTACGCAACAGCAAAATAAAAACAAATCACAAAATCTTGATTTTTGTCCTTCACATAGAAAAAAAAATAAAAAAGCACGTCAACAACAACCAAAGCACATGAAGCTTGCAGTCAATCCAATTAATAGTCCAAATTAATAGCTTCTATGAGTTAAAACCAACAAGAACAAGTCACAACGTAAAAAAAAAAAATATAAATTCCTTATGACAATCTCCCTCTGAGCCTATTCCATTAAAAAAATCCACACAATTTGAAATGAGATTCTCAAGCTTTATAAAAATGCTGAGGATGAACAATACTACTTTCCCGATGAAAAAAAAAATCAGATTATGTACATCATTATTTGTTTGGAATTCATAGAAAAAAATTTAAAACCAATATTTCTATCCTAGGTTAATGAGTTGGTTTCTTGTTTTTGCACAGTTTTTTTTTAAATTAAAACATCAAAAAATAAAATATGTTCATTTTAATAAAATCTTCCATCACCTTTTCTCAGCAACTCTGTCTGAAATTCTAGTTTTGTAATCAGTCCATAAATCTAAAAAAGAATGTTTTTTGGTTGTTTTGTTTTTTTTTAATGAAAGCTGTACCCATAAACATCAAAAGCAAAACAACTTTATAAAGAAAAGAACAATAAAAAAGTTATAAACAAGAAAAGAAAACACTCATGAAAGCAACCAACATTTATCATGAAGTCCATGTTATAAAAGTAACTTACCTATATACTCTGGGTCAAGTAAAATAAACAGGTATCAATTTTTCTGCATTTTTTTGTCTTTAAACATTATTTCCTTCGATCAGTAAGTTAGGAAAATATAATCATCTCTTTAATAATATTATTATAGATTTCAAAACTTTTGTAACTTAAAAAGAGCCAGCTATATATTGTTAGGAAACAAAATTACAGGCATCTTCAAATTTTCTGCACAGAACAGCTGCATTCACATTGCCTATTTTCAGAATACGAGTAATTAGTCACCAGCATTACTAAGCCCTGTTATAAATTTTCAAACTACAGACAATGAACTTTTGTCTCACCCACTGCTAAGTAAGAATGGCACATTTAGTATGGATATACATCGTAACAAAATTTGTGTTAACGTTTTAAAGAAGCACTCAAACGCTATCACATTAGCTTAAAGCTTATTCAGTAAGTTTGCAGCAGCTTTTGAATAAGAGCAAGCAGGGTCTGTGGAATGGCTGATTGAGTTGGGACTGCAGATATGCCACAGGGCCTTCAATAGTTATCTGCAGAGCAATACAAGTCCAAGCTTTTCAGCTTTCCCTCTAAAACTACTTCAAAGTATTGAAAGCGAAACAACAATAATTGCAAAAAGATTTATTTCATCTACACCCACATTATTTTCTTTTTCCCTTTATTAATTTTTTTTTGTGTGTGTCATAGCCATGCATTTCAACAATCTACATCTGTGACTACTGCAGCAATTTTGCTAATCTTAGCAATCACACAGCTTGTTAACTTTGCTACACTCACAATTTCTTGGTTTTTAGGTTGGTAGCTGGTGACACTTGAAATGCCGGGAGATGGATGAGCCCTTCAGCTTTTAGTGCCTGCAAATTTTTTTTAAAAAATGCAACTTATCAGGGATGACAAATAAAAAAAAGGTTCAATTTACAAAATATGAGGGGGGGAGAAGAGAGAGAGAGACAGACAGACAGACAGAGAGAAAGAGAGAGAAAGAGTTAGACAATATAAGAATCACCTCAATCTGATTTGCAAACTTAAATTAAAGTCAGGCAACAATGCATCATATCTCTCATTCTTATTGACTATTGTCTACACTAGCTTACGTTGAACAACTAAATATGTAATGGTCGGCCTTTACAAAATAAAAATGCTGCCAACATTTTTCCTGGTCATTTATGTTGACACAAAGGGTCTAAATTTTTTCCCCCCTTAATTTGACAAATAATCTATCAATATTAAATGTATCAGGTTGATGTAGCAGCAAAATAGGGTAGAAGTAAAGGAGAGAACATTGCTCACGTCTTTTTGCTTGTAGTAATACAGAACTTGATTTTTCAACACACACCAACGCTTGTCCCAGTGCTTTGACAATGTGCGATCTTTCTGCTTCCTTTTATACAGCCAGCCTTCACAGTCACCTCGACCAAGGTCTTTACAGGATACTCTGCGGTCTGGGGAATGAGAACAACACAAATGTGAGTAAGTCTCATAGACACTGTAACTGAATCAATGAAAATAAATATCACGAATTGCAGGCAAGCATAGAGGGGAAATGAAATACTTTATATGTACAATGGATCAAAAATCACTTTGTGAAACTACTGTACTAGAGCTCTCTATTACTATCAAAGGGTGTAGGTTCAAAGCTAGGACACAGAGGAATAATTTCAAGAAGCAAGGAACAAAGAAAACCAGAGTTATCAGCCAATAGCTGCTGGTAAATTAATATCACAAATAACAAGCATAAAGACAGCCGATTCTGCTTTCATCTTTCTTTTTATAGAATAACGAAAAAATTCATACAGCGTCAGAGAATAAGAAGTTATATTATCCCAGAATCATAATTCACATTTGGTCAAGGTGGTACCCACTGGTTAGAAATTGATTTTCATTACAAATTTATCTTTTTATTTCTCGTATAAAAAGGGCTATCTGAAAGTTAAAAAAATGGGAAGGGGGGGGGGTTACATTAGATAGCTGGCTATCTAAATTGAAATTCCAATAAGCAGCGGCAGCAAACGTAGAGCTTTTTAGAAAAGAGAGAAAATTTTAAGTGAACACAGATGGAGATAAATACCCAGCTTAGTTTTGCTCCCTGTCTTGTTCCTCATCTTCACAGGAGGGGACTGCAAAAAAAAAATACAAATGTTTCAGTCCTGCAAACAGTTCACAAACTGACAGAGTTCTCTTTGTTGCCCCTTATAGTTCTACCCTGCCTTTTGAATACTGACGACTCAACAGAAGACATTACTTTTCTTGACAACGTAAATCTTTTATTCTTCTGAAAAGCACTGCACAGCAAAGTTCGCTTTGGCTGGGTATATTACACAGTATGTAAGGAATTCCTTTTTTGCACTACATCAACAAGTTTTTTAAAAACTGGAATTCTTGAAAATCTTTTGGATGAAAAAAAAATATTTAGGTATTGAGGCTATGAGGATCCCACAATTAGGGCCAAACTATAGATCTAGGTTTTTGAAGATGCACACAAAAAACAAAAAAAAAGCAAAAAAAAAACTGTTTAACCTTTATATAAAAAAAAAAAATATGATAAGAGACAAAAAAAATAACGATGGACCTAAATAAAACGGACAAAGAATCTATTAAAGCCTGATGCAGATTTCTCAAAACATTGAAAAGTGTGAAAATACTGGAGTGTTGCAACAAATGAGACAGTTTGCACCAGAGGTGGCCTTAACTAAATGGCCTTTATTCCATTCTGGTGAATATTCCACGTAGGTGTCACATGCAGTGCAACTAGAGAAAATCAAGACTCTGTCACAACAAAATTTCTTAGAAATGTTGGTCGCATCATAAAACTATTTTACATTCTTTAAAAGTACAAAATTTGCTAATGTTGCCTATACTGATGTTAGAATATAAGAACTGGTAAACAAAGATGAAATGGTCTCAGGTTTTTTAATGTTAGGTTTTGTATTTTTTTTTAGCTTGTAACTCTTCTATTGAATTTTAACCGATATTTAAATTTTTTGGGGCTGCATCTCAAATGGTATAAAATACTATCACATTTATCACGATATTAAAGTGCTAGATTATACAAAAATGTGCAATTTTGGTTCCACCTAAAAATTTTTCCTGCTGCGAAACAAAAGAAAATCTCATTTTATGGTAGGGCCACACATTTTATTCGCTCAGGTTTGGAGGCAAAAAAAAAAATAAAAAAATTCAACAATTCAAAAACTGCAATTCTAAACTACAAGATAATTTTTTTTTGGAAATGTTCTTATTGGAGGTGATTCTTCTTTTAATAAGCATTAGCCATCCCATTCCATCTTTGGTTTCATATTCTATCCTGTGTTCTCTTTAACAACACCAAGCAAAAAGTGAAAGATAGCTTTATAATTCAATGATGGAAAAAAAAAATCACCGTGCATTTGTTTGTAAAGCCAAGTTCAGCTTGAAGGCTATAAAATGTTTGAAACCTTTTACTTGTAATGTTGATTTGCATTCAAAAGCGTAAAACAAGAAATTGTTAAAATGCATTAATCTTACCTCACTTGCAGATGATGGAACCTTGGCTTTTTCCACAGGGATTTTTTGCACCACACCACCAACAACTATGTGAGTGTAGCTAAAAAATTAAAATGTCTCAAAATTACATTTCTGTCATGTTTAAAGAAAAAAAAAACTACTTTAACAAAGAAAGTAAATCATTCTATTCACTTATTCTCTAGCATTCTGTATATAATTATTTAACATGTATATGCTTTTTGGTGGAAAATACTATTATCAAAACTAAGTTATTCGAATCATATTTTGTTAAGATTGTGGATACTAATTTTCTACAACCAACTGCAGTGATTTTTCCTAGGTCAACATTTTTTATAGACAATATGACTGAGAAAGGAAAAGCATTGTTCATCGACTACTAGTACTCAATTTTGAATGCTTTTTGATAAAGTTGAGATGTGGACAAGTCTCAAGGACAGACTTTAATTCAATGTGACTATTCTCTTCTTGTTATCCAGATAAGAAACAGAGATGGGCCAGGAAGATGGGGTGGCGCAATTTAATGTCACTGAAGATGTGCCGAGCTTTGAGGTCTTGCCTATACATTTATAATCTGTGATTAACAATAATCCGTAACAAGAACTGTAAAAGATTCTATTGAAGATTTCTGTAAAATGCTATAACTGTTAAAATCTTAAAAGATGGCGTAAGGACCAAGGCACGGAGAGATAGTATGAGGTCACGTAAACTGTGCTGTGGTAAGGTAAGGGTATGCCTGGATGTCCAACAAGTACAACATGTACATGTGAAAAATGTAAACCATTGCAATGTCATTTTTCAAACTGTCAGTGTTAAAATTTCATCAAAAGCTTGTTAAAAGTCTTGACAGCAGTATGGGACAAAATTTTTAAAAAATATTTTAGCTCCCTATCTTAACCATTGTTAATTCAGTTGTGAATGTTAAAAACACTTATCTGAAATACAAAAATTTTTACACACACACACAAAAAAAAATGTACCTCTCTGGCTGATCTTTGCTGCTACTTTGAGTATCATCAGCAAAGCCAACTTTCTTTTGTGGTTTATCAAATACATCATCATCTTCAATTTTGGGCTCCTGACATATTAAAAAAAAATGAATAAATAACATCAATAAAAACAACTTTGTCTTATCTTCAGAAAAATATAAAAGATTTTAACAATTGAGCCATGTCTAAGTGGGAAAAAATAACCGGATATATAAGGCAGCTGCTTGTAATTAACAGTACAAGTCGTTTTCATATATACTCACTAAAGGTAACTTACAATTGATGATGAATTTAACTCAACTGTCATGTTGACATTTTACTTGGTCTGTCCATACACAAAGGGAGTGCCTAAATCAAATACTTTAAAATTCAGGATGGGGGCTAATGAGTGTGCTGAGCTTACAAACAATGCACAAACTGAGTGATGACAAAGTATACTGGTTTGGAAAAAAAAAAAAGAAAGCAAGAGGTGTGAATTTTTTTCACAACCCCCCTTTCTTTTAATTCTTTGGAATCAAGAGCATTGTCTTTGAATATAAATTATGAAACCCAAACGTTTTAAACTTGACTTATCTGAAGGAAAATGTGAACAAAACTGTTCAGGACTGTGTTTGTGGGTGGGTGGGTAGAT
>BLXT01000847.1:1498545-1513621 GCA_019648995.1 Plakobranchus ocellatus | reverse complement strand
TTTCTCAAGTCCTTCATATGTTTTGAAAACTATGAAAAGTCATAAATATACAGTTTTTTATTGTATCCATAATCTTTTTTTTTAATGACTAAAGTGAATACACATGCAGCATTCCTACCAAAAGAGTTGAGTTATGAATCTAAATATCTGAAATATCAGATACACCTTGCCTTAGATAATAATTTTGAGGAAAATCTCGAGCAAAAATAAGAAACATCAAATAAAAAGGAGGAATAAACTTGAAGATGGTAACTGATATTGACTGTGCAAAAATTTGTTTTTATTACTAATAACTCCAATAGGCAAAAAAAAAAAAAAAAATTATAAGGTACTTTTATTTAAAATCGTAAAGATGTACTTTTAGGATGGAGAAAAGGGCAGAGGTAATGCCTAATTAATCAACAGATCCATTCTGTATTAGCACTAAGCCAACGCTCTATGAGGCATTGCACATATCCATTTCAATCTAGCTTTTAGGCCAACTGGTCAATCATGGCTAGCAAATTATGAAACGCAACATTTATCTCAAATTCATTTATTTTCATGAATTTCGAATCCTACCATGATGACCCTGAATTAACCATCATTGGTTTTGATTTGCTATCAAAATTGTTCTGCCCCTTTCTTCACTTGAACCATGTTAGTTAATTCATTAAAGACATAAGATCTACAGTACTATGGGATTGCCAGATATTTATAACCAGTATGTCTTCACTGAGTTAAAAACAACCCTTAGTAAGGAACATCCAACAGTCAACAAGTCATCAGTCAGTCATAGAAACTGAAATAAAATAGAATACTCTTCTAGTTCAAGTTTTCAATTAAACAATCACATTGATCTGTGATTGACTGCTACAAATTTTGTTTTGATAATTTTGTATGTGAAAGTGATAATTGTCATAGTGGAAGTAGCAGCCAAGACAGGGCTGGTGGTAGTGGTAGCAGCAATTGAGTTGGAAGCAGAAGCATTACTGACAGTAACAGCAGCAGTGTGGTGGTACTGGAGGAGGTGGAGTTTGAAAAGGTGGCTGCACAACTGAGTTGGAGCATTACTAACAGTAACAGCAGCAGTGTGGTGGTACTGGAGGAGGTGGAGTTTGAAGTGGTGGCTGCACAACTGAGGTGGCAGCAACAGCACTAGTGACAATAACATCAGCAGTAGTGGTAATGACAGCTATACAGGGCAACTACCTAATCCTCAGTTCACAGACCAATAACCCATTAGGGCAGTCTCTTCACCGCTCAGTGGGGTCATATTACGGTCAGCGACGGGGAAAGAGTCATAAAAGTTACCTGTCTACTTGGAATTTTACACTTGATCACAACTTTCAAATAGAATCTTTTTCTTCATTTGTACAGTAAAAAAAATTTGATTTTCCTGATGCATTTTTCCTTGTCAAGTGTTTTGTTGTCACTTACTTTAAGTTTCAAGCGCTTGAAGATAGGCTATTGAAGTTAACAAGATGGAAGAAAAACATGCATTTAAAAATTTAATAATGTTCAAATGCAGCCTCCCATCACCTTAAACTTATTCTAAAAGAAAGACTAAAAAATTGAATTCACATTGCTATAAGATCCAGCCTCAAATGTAACATGAGAAGGTCTTCTGTTTGCAGGGGCCTTTCAAATGCTTTAATGAAAACATGACTAGAAGATGATTTTTTCATGGCATTGATAAGAAGTGACTGATTATTGGAGCTGAGTGTGGTAGAGTGCAATGAACAAAATAAGTCTTACAAAGAGTGGTTTGTCTTAACACGTTTTCTACACTTTGTACATTAACCGAGGACATCTGTTAACATTTAATCAAGTGAAATCTAAGCTGTGGCACAAACTTGTGAGCTCTGGGGTGGTCTGTAAGTCGATGTCTCCCTAGTGAAAGACACTTTTGTTCTCTCATGTTGCAAACCTGTAGTGATAGCCCTTTTTTCTATTTTGGCTATTGTAGAATGCAACATTTCCCCTCCTCTTCACCATGAAAGCGCATACCAAATCTATGTGCCCTCATCCAGTTTACACAATGTCTCTTCAATATTTGATGCTTTCAGGTTGTTTTGTTTGGTAATGCATTTCTGTAATGCTTCATGTACATTGTAATGGCTTCTTCTGCTTTATCTATTTCTATTTCAGAGACTGCTTGTGAAAGAAGACTGTCACATGTACAGCTCTGAAGTTGTTGATTTTGTTGTATTTATGCTCCTACTGGATTACTTTGGTAAGCATATCTTGTTGAGTGCTTGATGCCACCATGTCTGTTGCAGTCTTTGTTACTTGTTCATAGATTTTATGCATTATGTATCAGTGACAGTGATTCCCTATGAAGTTACCTCCATGAAAGGCTTGTTTATGTCTAATACTGTTCCTAGCACTTGTGAAACTTGCCCTCTATTTTTTCTGTTACTTTCTTTCAACTCATATAGGTTGTCTGTAAGCCTTATGAGTTCTCTCTGAAAGCCTTTTATTTTTTTTTCTGTCTTTGCTGCATTGCACTTAATTATACATGTCTTGATAAATTGTTTGCGCTCTTTAAGCGGCAAGGCTTTCTTTCATCACAGACTACTAACACTGACAAATAGGCATTTATTAATGCACTCACTCTTTAAGAAAGTTCTCAAACCACAATTAAGACTTGGTAAACAGCAGTTGATAACATCTCTTTTTTTCCAACAGACTTCAAAGAAATAAACACCAAAAAAGAAAAGGCAAAATGACAGACAAGTTCCTAAGAAAAATTATGATGTCCCCTAAGCAGTTTAAGTATTACAAATAAGGGAATCACTGTCAGAACAACCCTTTTTAACAAACCAATTATCTCCCCTTGCCTTGCTCACTATCAGGTTCATTGATCAGGTGTCAGGGTGAGTGCTACCGGGCCTTACTTATCGGGGGGTTATCAGTGGGAATTTTTGCACTTTGCCATGTTGAAGGCAACATATAGAGAAAAACTAAAGGTTCAGTTTTGCATTGGTTTTCGTCCCCCTTGTGTGACAGGTGTGGTAGAAGTAGCTGGAGTCATGGTTGTGGCATTGTGGCAGCAGCAACAACAAAAGAAGTATCAGCAGCAGAAGTGGTAGTAGGAGTAATATTTGTTGGAGTTGCTGGCAATAGCTAAATGGCACAAATCAAAAGACATACAGCCACTCAGAGCAGAGAAATAGATGAAACCAGTTCATATGAATTCAAATGCTTAATGCTACAAATGGATAAACCATAGAGATCAAAGAGCAGAGAATATTATTTATCGAATTACTCTTTAATCAGCAAAATGGTTAGTGAAAAGGTCAAATTTCTAAAAATTTTATTCTAGAAATATATGGTGGATCTTGTAAAAACATACATTGATTGATTGATTGATTATTGGTATACCAGTTCACCATTTTATAGTGATCTCAGAATTTCTGTTCCTTCGTTTCCTCTCAAAGTTGCCTAAGCAGATTAAAAGCAAAGATAAAAATCCATTAAAAATCATCTGACTTTAAAAAGTAAACTGTACAAAGCCTCAGATATTTCTATGGTCAACAAGTAGCCCACTATGCCAGAGGGATTGGTTTCTAGGGAAAGTCTGTGCATGTCAGTTACATTGTATTTACCCCTGGTAATTTGAAAGTCTGGGCATTCACTAAAATATGCTGGACAATGTATAGGCTGTCCAAAGCGCAGCACAAAGGCTGCTCCTTATTTTTTCAAAGGTAGCTCTGAGAAAACCATGTCAAGAAGGAAAGCAAAAAAGAAAAAAACTGACAATTTATTTCAAAAGACATCTTTTTTCTAAGACAACTTACAACAGTCTGATTATTCACTTGAAGTACTTCATCTCCTTTCTCAATCTTGCTGCAGAGATCAGCAGGTGACTAAAAATAAAGGATATAACACTGGTTAGTAATATTTTAAAATCCACTCTTAAGATATTGTCATTAAGTCATTTAAATGACAATTACTGGCTATCAGACAGTGTTCAAGAATTAGAAATGCATCAATGAATTTTGCAAAAATCAAATAAGATTCATTAGTCGGTGTGTATAATACGAAAAAAGTTAAAGAACTGAAAATGGGTTAATTCTAGAACAATAAATCAAACATATATTTACAATGTCATGCCTAAAGAAGGCCAGGGAATTAAGCATATGAAAAATCCTACCAACACAAAATATTTCATCACTATTGTTGCCCTCCAATTCAATAGATATGAATATGAATGAGAGCACTAATATCCAGCACAGTTGCATCCACTGCAAAAGGTTGAATGAAATGGTGTGCATTGTCCAAAGTACCTCAGCTCTCAAGACACAATTGCTAGAAACCTTCAGTGTTTTAGTTTTAGATACTGGAGAAGATTCTGCATTAGACCTAATCTGAACAGGTTGCTTACCGCAGCTGGTTTTGGCCAAAGGACTTTAGAACTAACATTGCTTACAACACTTGTAATGGTTTATGTAAAATTTAAGATAGACTTTGAGCTATTTCAGCTGGTTTGTGCTTTTGATTGATCTGTTGATATGATGTACAGGTCTTAATTTTTATCACTTTCAGTCTAAAACAAGTGGCCATAAATTATGATCAATAGCAATTGCTTCTATAATCTAGACTTAATAATTCACTCCAGCTATTTGTGAAATAGATCTTCATTTCGGAATTCATCAGAGAATCACAAAAGAGATTGACCATTTAAGCACCAAATTGAGCATGTTGTTTCAGTTTCTATCACAGAAGTGTGCTTTTTTTTTAAGATATAATTTGATGTACTTAATAAAGAAAATGTTGTTACTAAAGAGATATAGACCTGAGTGCATCTGCCTCATCTACAATTACAACATGAAATAATGTTGTCATACTTGTTTCACATCGATCAATTTCGGTTTTCTTGCAAACACAGTATTCGAACCGAACCCAGCATACAAGATGCATTTTCAGACCAAAAACTACATTATACAACCAAACTTGAAAAAATCTGATGTTTCTGTAACTTCCCTGACCACTCAAAAAAATTCCTATCTTGCAGATTATTTCAGTGTATATTTCTTGATCTATTTTTCAATTTTGAATTGTCATATACATATGTCAAGTATTTGCATTGTAGATACATGTAGTATTTGTATAAAAATAAAGTACCATATCAAAGTAAACTCTACTGATGTTTCTAAGATGCCCATGGGATATATGCTTTTTAGAATATATCCCTTTTTCAGTTGAAAACATGATGAAGTTTTGTAACATTTTTTATTGCCTGATAAGAGGAAGGCGTAAGTTTTCCAAAAATGTTAAAATCACATTGGCAACTATAGACATCAATGAGATAATATTACTTTTGGTGAGTATATAAACAAAAAATTTAAGTAATCTATGTACTTGCAGTAGCCTTACCATGTCTTTTATGCACCCTATGGCATGTATACCATAATATGATGATTGTATATTCATCCCCTGCAGAAAAAAAAAGGGAGAAAAAAGTTACAAAAAAACTGAAAACAGGAAAGGCAAGCTATCCCACAAACCAATTAAAAAAGAAAGTCAATGTCACTTTGTATACTCATCCTTGATCTGTAACAATGATAACAACTAAAAACATGCTCTGTTGATCATTTTATCAACTATCGTAAATGACCAGAATCTGAAAACAAGAAAGACAAGCTGTCCCACAAACTAATTTTAAAAAGTCACTGTCTCTTTGTACATTTGATCACTGGTGGGACTGAAGAACATATCTTGAAACAATAAGAACTGGAGCAGGCTTGTTATCTACAGGTGGCTCGTTCCTGTCCAATAAGGATTGCAAGCCAGCAAAAATGTTGTGTGCATTCAAAATATTCTAATTGAGGCTTCCCAGCAATTGTGTCACAACTTTGCCTCTTGTCTCATCAAAGCATTTGACAACAAGCTTAACAATTTTGTTGATGGCGTTGTTTGTCGACTCGTTTACACACAGAGACAAGTGTAGTGTCTGAAATTTCACAGACAAATCATCTCTCATAGCTTCTGCCACTCAATGCATCATTGTTATGTCGCCATTTCCGGCACATCGACAGCTGTAAGAGTATGTCAGGGTTTTCTGCTAGCTTCTGCCAAAATCTTGATTGAACCCGGAGCTAGTGACAGTGACAGACAATGTTCTGGAAGGAAACTGTATACACAAGACAGTCAATTCCAGACACGGGTGTATTGACAGGTTCAGGCGATCGGAGAGTTGATGTATGTTTCAGTGTATTCAACCTTTCCACCTGCACTTTTTCCACTGAGTACACTTTGAAAGACTCTTTTCCATTTGACGGTAAACAAATTTCTGATTGCAAAAGCGCACCAAGCAATGCCCACTACAATTGTCTTTTGAAGCCATAATTTGTAACGGCAATTGCACTCATCTTCCTCCATCAGCCACTCTTTTTGCAATTTGTTTTTCTTGAGGCCACTGTCTACGTTAAGTGCCCCTACTTCGTCGTCGCTGGCAATGAAGTCCGCCTTCATTCTTGATTCACTGCCACACCCATCTGACTGCAGTTGGATTGGTTGGCAAACATCGATCTGCTTTTTCAGCACCATGCTATTGTACAGAAAAAACCGAAATGGCGATGGACCCGCAAGTATAATGGGAGAATTTATAAATGGTAGAGCACCCCCTTTTCTTTTTGTGACATTTTTTTTTTCTATATAGAATTCAGTATCATTATGGAAGGTCTCCTACCCCTGTAAAAGAAACACTTTAAGATTTCAGCTTAAAATCTACATGTAGGAAGAAATCGAAGAAAGTTTGTAAATCAAATACTAAGACAAAGGTTGTCATCATTGCTATAAATTTGAAAACTTTTCTTCTAGTTATATTTTAAAAATAAACTAAGCAAAGCATAAATCATGAAATTCTAAGTGTAATGGCCAAAAAATTAATTCTTTCTATGTTCAAAACTTATGTTTTTCTGTGCTAAATTTTTACATATTGTAACAAAAACTAGACTTAGGGCTTGCTTTTGAATGCACGTCAACTCGAGAATTCATTACGTAAACGAACATGACTCATGTTCTATTTTTAGCCCAAGGATTTCCCTTATATCTTCTTGAAGAATGCTTTGTTTTGATTTTAGGATTATGATGTAACGTTCTAGATCTATATTTTCAAACATTCTACAGCTGCATTATGGGAAAGATTTCCAGAAATTTGTAGAGTTTTCTTTTTGAAAAGGTATAGATACCAGGAGAAGATTGTTGAAAGTATCACACAGAGTACGCAGAGAGTTCACAGAGATCACAGAGATTGTAGCGAGATCATTATATAGCGTTTATGCAGATTCATAGAGCTAGATCTAGTTGTTTTATTTACCGACAGCCTATGTGAACATTGGTTGATTTGATAACCTGCTGTTGAGTTAAATAAACTCAGTTCTTTTAGTTTTCACACAATCTCCAGCATTCCATTATTTTCAGCTAGATCTATATAGATCTAAAGAGCTCAATGCCTCACATCAGAGGTATTATCTACCTTTTATTTCTGGTGTTTGTAACACATATGATGTATCACTGTAAGGTAAGTATGAAAAAACCTGCCAACATTTGGCTTTTCTGGAAGATGCTTAAGGCCCATATCTGTTTTTCACCATGTGCAAACCAAATGATTTTACATCATTTAAGTTGGAGTTTTTCCCTGAGAGCTAAAAAGAAAAAGTAAACACAAAATAGAAAAGGCAAGATTGTTGAAATTTAAGGAGCTTCTTATTTCAATTTGAAAGAAAAAAATGTCAACTTGCCAATTCATCTCCTTGTTTCTTGCGAATGGTTGCAATTTCTAGTGAGGCTGGTTGTACAACAAGGGATTCTTTCATATTGATTACAAGTTCATCACAATATTCGGTCATTCCTTGACACTAATGAAAAGAAGAAAATACTCTCAATTATTAAAGGGACTTAGATTTTAAATATTATTTGTTTAATGATTTACATTTACTCATCTTTGCAGTAATCATGAAACTGATTTTAAGAAAGTTTTAAAAAGCTTACTACTTAATAAATTTGTTTTAAAAATCCTCCTGCCCATAGATTACAAGATTATAAACGAAAGACTTTTGTATCAATAGAAGATGAACTTTATTAAATGATAAAGTTAAAGCCTTCATAAACAAAATCAGTATACACTGACAAATTGATTCTGTGAGATTAAAAAAAATATCACATTTCCTTTGATCCTCACACTGTAAAAGCATATGAATTATAAATTAAATGTTGTTTTAAACTCAATTTTACTTGAGATCAAAATAAACACTAACCGTTCTCATGATGGCGTTTTCTACTTCCAAAACACCTGATTCCTTTTGAGCTACTGTGACTAGCTCCAAACCCAGTTTCACCAAAGAGTTGCGCAACAAACTAATACCATGTATGGTCTCAAACGGAGCCCTGCAAAAAAATGCAATAGGGTGTCAAATTCCAAGCTCCCTGATTCTGTTTTTCTCCTAGCAATCGACTTAATAAACATTTTGACTACACTGTAAGTTATATAAATCAGCTTTTAAATTTTACCCCAGAATGCCTGATGTAAATAGAAATCCAAAGACCATGTACAAATCATTTTTAAAATTTTTATCATGTATATGGTGCCCAACAGAACATGAATACTTAAAAGATTTCAATCAGCTACAAAAAGATCACAATCGATCACTTCTTAAGCCTCAGCTTCAATTTTAAAATGTAATGAATGATGTTCTTTTTAATTCATGCAATGTCCTTTACCCTTAATTTATCACCATATATATATATATATATATATATATATATATATATATATATATATATATATATATATATATATATATATATAAATAAGACAATTAAAATCAAATTTCAATCCTTTCAGCCTGTATAAATGATTAAATCTTACCTGTCAAGCCAAGATGTCAATGTTTTCATTGTGCTTGTGATGTCACAAACAGCTGAGAGGATAGACACGGACAGCTGACGGCGTGCTCTACCTGACTGAACATTGGCCCTGTTGGGGTCATTTTCTCCACCACGTGCGAGAATTTCATTGTGAAGGCTTCTTGCTTTACAACCCAGCTGCAGAGCCAGATGCTGAAGATTTTCTGTTTCAAATGTATATCTCTGCAATTTAAAAAAAGCCAAAGATTTGCTCTTGATTATTTTCTTTTAATATAGAGTAAAAAAAATTTACAGAATACAAAATTGAGCATTTCTCTTTCAAATTATCTCCTGTAAAGGAGCGACATCACAGATGGTAAAAATAAATTGTGAATAAAAAGTTATGTGAACAGAGGAATACACATGTGCATTCTTATGATGGCCATTATGTCAATATTACAACTTAATTTCACTAGAAATCCTAGTGTAAGCCTTTAGATAAGGGAAGAAGATGGCTAGATACATATTATGATGCGATGAAATAACTGACTTCCACCCATAAAAAAAAAGTAGAGAAAATTACACATTTCTTATGAAGCATTTTATACAACCAAAAAATTTAAGGAGATTTCTCTTAGTGCTGAACATTATTTCTTAGATAAAAATAAAATAACTGACTAGTGATTTGAGTAAGTCAACCCCTTCCAAGATGAGTTCTTGATGGCCCAGCTTGACAACACCTAACTTTTCCAAGTCTGAGTGGCTCAGCATCAACAGCTTTTTACCACACAGCTGCTCTTGTATGAAACTTGGGATGTACTGGTGAACTGCATCATCTAGCCCTAAAAATGATTAAATGGGGTAAAACATATGGACTTTTAACTATTTTTTACTGCAAAAAAATTCAGTTTCAAGGTAAAAAAATGAGTGGTGATGAGCAACGCATAATATTATACAAAGGCAGATTGATTGTAAAATGGGTAGCTAAGTGTCTTAAGACCCAGCGAAATTAAAGGCGGATAGGAAAGCAATGGCCAGCTACCTCATAATGCAGTATGCCAAGAACAATCAGGACCCTACTCCTGGTTCTCTGATACTTGGACTAAGTGTGGGACCCACTTTACTTTTTTACATGTGATCATGTTTCAATATATCACACAGACATGTCTTGCATTGAAAATGGTTGCAAGGAACATCAAATGCAAAAATGAAGATCAAACATGAATGAGCAAAAAAAGAAAGGAAAAAAAACCTCCAGATGATGGCAATTGTTAATGGCTTCACAAAAAAATGTGCTTTTTTCAAATGTCAAATCAAAATTTATAGAAATAAAATTTTCAGGATCTTAATAAAAACAGGTCACTTTTTATCAGCAAATCAGATAAAGCTGCATATAATGATATGTGTCTTACAGACTGTATGAATCAATGTAAAGTGATGTTGCCTTAGAGAAAATACACCAATTAGAGCATCATGGGGTAAATTCAGAAAATGAAACTTTTTCAAAAAACAAAATTATGTCAATTAAAACTTAAAAATTACAAAGCACATAATTTTAACCAACAATTTGAATCACCAAAGCTGGAGAGTATGTTTCCTGAAGAAACATAAGGATGTACAGTGCATGTATTGGTGTCTGAGCCTGTACATAAACACTGTCAAGAAACATTTATAATATCTGTAACTAATTTTGACTCTAAAAAATGTAAGAGTAATTCTGTGGTGGTAACAAAGTGATAATCACCACACCCTTCTAACTTTATCAAAAATGATGTTTATAACACTTATCAGACATGTCTACCCTTGAGAAAACTATTGAGGATGCGGAACATAAATAAAAATGCTAAACAAACATGGAAATGACAGGAACTGATGCGGATTGAAAAAAAAAAAAATTAAAGCATTCAATTTAATAAAGTTCCAATTTCACAAAAAGCGCAAAAAATCACATAGCTGTGGACGGGGAAGAGTGTAGATAATATCAGTTCCTGTCTAAATCGATGCAAATACTAAGCCACCGTCCCTAACATATAGCCTCTGTTTCCCTTAATGTTGAGCAGCTCGGCCCTGGACATATGAAAAGAAAAATGGTCCTTAAAATTTTTATTCTATGTGTACTGCAATGACCGGTTTAATTTTGGGTCACAATTTCAATGTTGCTGTTAGAATTCAATTTTACTAGCTTTTCTCGGTTATAAAATAAGCACATTAAACCGATGCCGACACAAGCAGAGAAAAAAGGCTGGTGCTCATATTTTTAAAGATTTATGCAGAGCCTATACATCATCATCTCCTGTTTTTTCCCTGCCCCAACATCTCTTGCTGCTGAGGTCTTCACTCATGGCCCTTTCACCAAAGAAATTTTTTTTTATCAAAATATTGTGGATGTAGAAGTGAAATTTTGGTTAAACATTGAACCAGACAAATGTTTTTTTTTTGACAAGCTTTAGTATCTCAATGAAAGCACTCCCACAAACAGAATGTCTGTATTAAAAGACCTCTTTGGTAAGACAGAACTTGAAGATGAAAGTTTTACTCTGAGAAAAAAAAAGCTAAATTATCTGAACTGAGGCTATGAGACAAGGTCTTATTATTTTTGCCAGTTTTAAATAGAAATGTTCTCCAATTCACATAGAAAGGCCCTTTTATGAAGTGATTAAAAGACTGTGTGAAGTTGGCAACTTAGTTATGTTTAAAGGTGCTTGTGAAGTTTTCAGATTGGCCTGTTTAAGAAATTTTAGGAGAGAGAAAAACTTTTGCTGTGGATGTTTTTTCTTTTACTTGCATTGCAGTTGTTGATGATAAAGATACACCAGACAACTTCTTAACATGCCTAAATTACAACAGAGTTTTGTAATGATTGCCAAACAAATAAAGATCTCTCTATTGAAAATCAAGCGCAGCTATATTCTGTATTGAAAGATTATTCATATGTGTTTAATGACATTCCAGGCAAATCAGATTTAGGAAAACATCAAATTCAATTTAAAAAATAATGAATCTGCATTTCCAGCCAATAAATACTATTTACCACTGCTGAGTGCCACTGTCTAAATCATACTTGTAGATGAACATCATTCATCCATCTCACAGCTCTTGTTCATTATCTACTGTGTGGCTAAGAAAAAAGAAGGAAGCTTATGCCTCGACTTTAGAGTATTGAATAAACAAACAATACTTGAAAGGGGACTTATCCCTAACCAAGAACTTTTTACGACATTGTCTATGACAAAAACTTTTAAGCCGAAAGGACCTTAATAAAGGCTACCAACAAATCAAGACGTTTCAAAGCAGTAAACCATAAACAGCATTCCAAATCCAATCAATGTTAAATGAAGTGTAAGTTTATGTCTTTTGATTAGTTAATGCACCTGTGACACGTGCAATATTGGGAACACCATTGCGTATTTTCATGACATCTTAATTTTTTTTCGAGTACTTGGGACAAACATATGTCAACTCTAAAAATTATTTTGGTGTCCTTGGGGCAGCAAACAGTAACAGCCACACAAACTAAAACAATTTTTGGGTTTTCAGAAATAGATTTTTTGGGCCATGGAGGGATTTCAGTAGCCCGTGAGAGACAAGATCATGTCACTATTTAATAGCTTAGACAAAAAAGTAAGTTCGAAGTCCTTTTGGTCTTATTGGCTGCCACCAAAATGTGTTCATAATTTTTCTGAACTTATTGGTCCATTGAACCAACTGCAACTGAAAGGAAAACAACAAAGTGTTGTGTGGAAGATTGATTCTTCTTAGGTTTTGTCCTTAATCCAAAAGATTTTAGTGCTCTAGTTATCATTCTACTAATCTAAAGAAAACTTGTTGTTCAATGTGTCAATGTGATGCTTCTGATGTGGATATTGGAGTTATTTTGCAACAGAAAAAGATGAAGTATTAATGCCATGTGCTTTTGCCAGTCGAAAGCTTTTTAAAAAGAGAGAAGAATTACCTTCATTGAAAGGGAATGTCTAGCTATTGTAGCTGCTGTTAAAAAATTGAAAAATATTAATTTTGTTGTCTCATTTTGTAACTGAAACTGATCCATGTATTCTTGAGAAAAGGGAAAATCTTTAAACAGCAGATTAATGAGATAGTCCATGGCCGTGCAACAGCTCTTGCTTTCTTTTAACATAAGATCTATTCCAAGAAAAGATAAACATCATATAATGTCTTGACCAGGATGATCGGAGCTCACCCTATGCATTGATGTAAAAAAAAAAAATGACTTTCATATTTGTTTTCCAGTTTTGACAGCTATTAAACACTAAATTTATAATTTATTTTTCAGAAAGGCTGGTCAACAGAGGAAACCTCGAACATGTCATTGTCACGTGACAACAGACCACTAAGCAAAAATAGTCCTTTTGGATGGAACTGCCAATTGCATTGATTAGATTAAACATTTATAGATTTATAAGCCCATTTGTACACTTTTGTAACTAAGACATTTTCACATGTAATTAAATGTATTGTGATTTTATGGCATCAATGAAAATAATCTAATCCCAAACTATAGCCATTACAATAATTATAAATAATTTTGTATAAATGGCAATGGGGAAGGAGATGATGTTGGGGTGAATATGAGGTGTGTTTATGTGTGCATCTGTCTCAGTTTTTTATGTTGCTGGAAAAGAAATTGTAGTGTGATGTGAGTGTTTCAATATTGGAGTGAGATAAAAATTTCCTGGGTAAGAGCAGCAAGCGTAATGCCATGGGAGCAGAATTAGGAGCTGTAATTATGAAGTGCTCAAGAGTCTCTTTTGGCCATGATTTTCTTGTGTGACTCTTTACAGGGCATATAAAGGCTGCGTTACTAGATATAGGTGTTTTAATTCAAAGAAGACTGATACGCATTACACTTAAGAGATTATTCTATAGCTTGTAGAAAATAAGGTTTGAGATTCAATAACATTGCTGAAGTGAATGACCTTTGACATTATAATTTAAGATTTCCTATCTGTCACTGAAGTTTTCAGTTCAGCATGCCAAAACCTGTCTAGCTAGTGGAGCAGGCACAGAGAAGGTGAAAGGGCAGCCTAGTGAATGCAGACCACCACAAAGTGCAAGGAAGCTAGTCCCTTAGCCCTTTTAAACTATTCAGAGAACATATCCTTTGACAAAAACAGAGAGAGAGCAGGCCAAGGACTGCAATAGAAGTACTGCATGATTGACATCTGGTGAGGGAATAAAATGAAATAGAGATGTGAAAGTGAGGGATTTGTATCATCCCTAGGTGCTTCTGTGCCGCCAGAGCAGAAGTTAACAATATGAATAGGAATTTTTTCTCATACTTTCCTATACACAGACTTGCCAGGCAAAAATATTCGAAAACAGGAGTGAACCCACCCAAAAAACAGGATTTTGAAGCAAAAAACAGGAGTATGTTAAGGAATATACCTTATGGACAAAAATATAAGCCTTGATCTCATTACATTTGAGCGAGAGGACTGTCAGAACTAACGCTATATATAGATCACACCCTTGACGAACCCAGTGAAATTAAAGAGATTTAAAATCATCTATTATTTTATTTGAGTTTTTTCAGGATTTCTTGTATTTGTTGTTCATGATCACTAACACTAACAGGTAAGGCAGGTGATGATAATGAGTTCCTTTAACATAACATTTTTTTTGTCTTTTCATTTTTGGGTACTCATTGGGATTAATAAAGACTTCTTTTTTATTATGAACAATATAATCCCTTGAGATCTACTCTAAATCCTGATCACCTACAGTTACAGGTTAGGCAAGTTATGATGATAATGAATTTCTTTGAGATTTTAGGTAGGCCTCATGCAATTGGTATCTCCTTTTTTTTTCTTTTTTTGTCAGTTATAGATCTACTTCAAATAATGATCGTCAACTGTTACAGGCAAGGCAGGCTATGATGATTAATTTGTTTGGGATCAGTTTTTATTAAATTATATCTATTATGTTTTCATAGCGGTATTTTTTTTGTTTGGGGGAGGGGGAAGAAGGGGGGTGCCAAGACTCACGCGTAAAAATAATAAACATAATAATATAATGAATTATATTGAGATCTACTACTATTGCGGCCTATAAAAATCAGGTTAACAAGTAAGGCAGTGGATGATAAAGAATTTGGCCCAATTTTTTCTATTTATTTATTTATTCTTCAAATCATTATGATCGCCAAAACTTACAAACAAGGCAGGTTATGGAAAGGAAATTCCCTCACGGTTGAGATTTAATATATATTACCAACGAACATGAA
>BLXT01000847.1:1403875-1426611 GCA_019648995.1 Plakobranchus ocellatus | reverse complement strand
GGGGGGGGGGGGGGAGGAACGTTTCAATCAGGGGTGATAACTGAAAAAAATCACGCAAGTCGATTTGTTAAGTTGATCTTTTTAATTATGTCCCCTGGACATCGACCTAAGCAGTGTTCACTGTAATCTGTGCTGTTTGAATTTGTTTAAATAAGTTAAGTTAGTGGTTGTGTTCTTTTTTCTATATAAAACATACATTAAAAAACAGTTCAGGGTTAAAACTATTACAGAGAATATGATTAAAGTTAACAGTGAATGCTCAGTTGTAAGCATTGTCAATACACAGATGTACTAAAAATCTAGCTTGATCATAAGTAATAGCCTGAACATGTTTTTTTTTTTTAAGACAAATCAACTTATTAATTAGGCAGAGGGGATATACATGTAGCTATTAGCCTGAGCTCGAATTGCCCACTTTGCTTTTACTCTCCTCAACCTCCTCTTGGAGCCTGCACCCCATTTCTTTCCTTCCCTCTGTTTTTCACACTGCCCCTATACATTGCCTTGCACTCCCTCCTCTTCTTGCCCTTTTATTGCGCCACTGTGCCCAGATTGCTGTGGAAGGCCCATCTTCCTTGCAAAGCGGCCCTGTTCAACTCTCCAACTACAACTACTTGTGCACATGCTGACATCTAACTGCACTCAGCATAGACAATGGTCAAGAATTATACCCTCATGTGTAGACCTATCTAGGCAGGTTGGATTTTTTTCCCATTGAAACTTAGTTACGGCCTTGCTTCCATTTGCTATACAAAATCCAAAGTTGGTTAGTGAGCACTCTTTTGATCCAAGTTTTTTTGTTACTAAGGCTAGTGGGATAAAAAAAAACCAAACAAACAACAATTGTTGAGCCTAAAGTCTCATTGACTTTGAAATACTTTCTCAAAAACCCTGTTATGAAAGAGATTTTCTTTTCTACAAGAAATCCATCATGTGATACTTCTTTGGAAAATGTATCATTTTTTTTCTACTGTAGATAATTTATTTTCCCATCGATTCAATTTTTTTTGTTGCTAAAATAATACATGTAATGTCTTTGACTAAGTTATTCATACATTTCACTATTTGTTTGGTTGATAAAAGCATACTCTCTGCATTGAGAAAGATATTTATTGTTAATGAACATTTTGTTTTCTTAACATAGGAACATGTTGTATAGGATTTAATGTATGCAGACAAAATTGATATCCTGGTTCGGAAATTTAATCATTTCAGTTAGAACCATGAAGTGATCCATTTCTCTCTGTGAAAATCCATTGAAATCGTGCAATATAATCCTCTCTTTTTGACCAGCTACCAAAACCAATTTTGAATTTTATTTTTTTTTTTGCAGGGGGGGAGGGGGTTAGTAAAAAATGGTTGAAATTAAATCCTTAGAAATTCTGCAAGTCCTGTGGTGTGTATAATTGGTTTTAATGTGCATAATATATAATAAATGTTCTACATTCTTCACCTGTGAGCCAGCTGCAAACAGGAGCATCAATAATAATCATTTTCATTTAAGCCAACAATTCAAACTCTCAGTTGTGTGCCTAGCGGATAAATAGTTTCAGCAAAAACTTGCCAACTGAAGCATATAACATAAGGAAAAGAAAATATGCCATATATCGTCTGGGCATTTCCCATGAAATCTAAACAAAATACCTTGCAAAAATGTTGAAGAAAAAACAAGTTTAGGAAAAGAGCATGTCATCAACCTATTAGATTCATTAGACCTCCTCCGCTTTCATGTTTTCCACCCTATCATGAATTTTTTGGTGCAGAGAATAGAAGTAACAAATTCCAGATTGTGCATAGCTTATGTTTTACTGCAGGACAACTGCTTTGCGCTTGTTTTGACCTTGATCAAGCATGGAGTTGGCCAATTGTACAAGTTCAATAGCCATTTAGCACTGCCATACATTTATAAATAAGAGTGAGCTGTTTTGTATTCTGTCACTGATAAAACCAGAGTTGGTGCCTTTGATTTTTTTTTTTTTTTTTTGACTTCTGACTAAAAATTGGTGGTTTGACACAGGGCCAATTTGCACTACACTATAATTATGCCAAGAAATTTATTTCAAAGTAATGCAAAACACTATAATTTTTTTCAAAACATTAATTCCATGCATGTATATCGATTGTTACAAAAAAAACATTTTAAAAAAAATGAGAGAGAGAAAGAGGAGGTTGAATTTCCTACAAAAATGTATACTTTACGTCAAGTCAGACTGGGAATGCAGTCTTCACATTCTCTCAAACTCACACTATTTTGTTTCTTTTCCCTGTGTGGTTTGATTCTGAAATGCATTTCTGTTATGATTAAGGGGATATGAATTCAATTTTTAATAAAAATATATTTTTGTTTCAATTATAATACATGACTCTTCCCAAGAGTGTTTTCTTGAATTAGCTTTTCCTCTTAAATAGGTAAGTAAGTAAAAAGATGTAAGAAAAAAGTTTAAAATTGTGCATTGGTTGTGCACATTTTTCTGATTTGTGAAAGCTCTGAAATGTCTTATTTTTTTGTCAAAATTATTTTCATTTTTAAGTGATTTAATAACCTGTGATCAAGACTTAAATGGGCATAGCCTACTCAAAATGTACCATTTAAGGAGACTATATGTGTAATACTAACAGTCCCATGAAATTGTTGAGTTCCAGATCTACATGACAAAATTTGAAGTAAGAATTAATATTTCTGATAAAAAGTAGAAATTACTGTTGCTTTTATGTACAGAAAGATTATAGCATTGTAATTCCCGAGAAAGATCTAAGCATATGAAATAAGTGTTTTTGAATTTTAAGATTTCAGATTTTCATTGAAAGTCAGTGAGGTTATTCAGCATGTTAACTTATCTTGTGGGACTATTTCATGGCACATATTCATAATAGTGTAAAAAATTAATTACATCTCAATGGTAAGAAAATAGAGCAGGCAAAAACAGAACAGAGTAAGAGGGAAATCTACATGTATTTGTGAAAAAGCCCAGGGTCAGAAAAGTGAAATAACATCACAAATATATGCATGAACAGAGAGAAAAAGAAACATAATGAAATTATGCAGCAATGGGGATATTTTAAGAAAAAGTAATGTAGATTTAAATTTACAATGATAAACAATAAAACAAAAAAGTACTCTGGTGGTCTAAATTCATTTTCTCTGCAGATGCCTATTCATGAACTAAAATTTTGCTCAATAAGGCAACTTCTTATTTAGTAAAGAATGTGGGTATTTTCATAAAGACCACCATATTTGATGAAATCTTTTCTACTTTGGTTTTCTGTAATTTTAACCAGATTTGTGGGGAGGTGAAAAAATGATATTTGCTTTGTAATATTTTTCTTAACAGTGACTCATGTTCTAGGCCTGTAATAGTGTAATATCACAATCAAGACAATCAATAAGATTATTTACTCTATAGATTTGGTGTATCGGTTACACGTTATTTTTTTTATACACTTTGTGACTTATGTAAAGAATTGAAAGGTTTAGATGCCAGAGGCCAAATTTTGAAAGTCAAGTGTGTCAAAGTCCTACATAAGTTGAGTCCCTATTTTAAGTGACCAACTTTAAATGAAAACCCTTCATTTGTTTCGGTTAAAAACTCTCTCTAGACATGCTGCAGATTTTTGCACATGAAAAGTTGAAAATTTTTACTTTCTTACCTTAACATTTTACTTGAATTCAGTGATGGAACCCCAAACTTGACCCATTTTGTGAGACAGAGCCTATACAAATTATGAAAACTAAATGTTGCAACTGGAATTCTCAAAGCAGCAGGTGTCTTGCCTTGCTTCCAGTATCAGATGATCAGAATGCTCTGCCTGCTTGGCACTCAAAATAGAACTCACGAAGAGCTTTGTAAAGACTCAGGAGAGATGAAATTTGGGTGCTAGTTGATTTTTTATGCAGATCAGCAGCTTCCATGGGCACATTCAGTTGCATTAGGTCTAGGCAGCTGTGATAATGGTAAATTACATAAGGCTCCTGAGCAGAATATTTTTTTGTCATAATTTGTTGAATTAGGCAGGAATGGCTTTCAACTAGTACAGTCAATTGGATCAGCATCTGTCAGTGTCATTGTTAAAAAAAAATTGGCTCCCTTTTTCCTTTGTTGTAATGTTAATCCAAAATTTCTTTTTAAAGTAAAAATAACCAGCCATGATGCATAATAAATCACAAGTAAAATATAAATTTGTGTTGGATGTTGGTTACATTAGAAAAATTGTTTGTTGCTTTTGAAATTACCTGTGAACACATTCATAGCCTCGTGTAAAGATGATGGTCAATATGTTTATGCTTATAATAAATGGCACCTATTAAAAATAAATTGTGTGGGCCCATGCAAAAAATAGAAATGCCAAAAGCTTCTAAACCATACGAAATGAAAAATCACTTGTGTGCAAGCAGAGCTAGCAATTCATGCTTTTCATTACTCTTTACCAACTTAGAATTCCTGAAATATAATAATTTCATTTTTTCTGCTGTGAGCAATGTGGGTATAAAAACCAGTTTGGACCTCATAAACCTGAATCTCTAAAGTGTGTTTTCTGACTTGAGCCTGGTTGTCCTCTGGGCCCACACTAAATTAAAAGCTTAAACAAATGTATTAATGATTGAAGAGTTACTTTTCATGCAATGATGTTTGGAAAAATTGATCTAAAAATAGAACCGACTAGGAAATTTATTTTTGTATACCAAGAAATTGTGATCGTGTTTTTTTTTTTTGTTTTTTTTTTACTCCAATGTCTTGGAAGGAGTCTTCGAACAAGTGTGCTAAATTTATTTTAAGAGAGAGGGGGTGTGGGCTTTTTTTTTTTTTCAATTTGAGTGTGATAGGGGAAAAAAACCTGACCTGTTTCTTAAATTCAACATCTTATTTACGAAGTTGGAATGTTAACAATAAAACATCACTTTACATGAAAAAAGTGAGTGTTTGTATGTATTATTTATATATATATATATATATATATATATATATATATATATATATATATATATATAGAGAGAGAGAGAGAGAGAGAGATGGATAGATAAATAGATATTTAAGGAATGTAAGGGTAACAAAGACTTGTATTTGAAAATAAAACATCTGTGACCAGCTTTGCATTTTCAAAAATTTTTTTGTGTTGTATATCACATTTGTTACAACTTGTATTGTGGGAATTAAAGTAAGGACATCAATGAGAATACATGTCTGAACTAGGCCAATCTTTGGTACCATCATTTTTTATGGTAACTCAGCGCTTGCATTGCATCATTTTATAGTTGCTTGACTACCAGGTAGTAAAAAGTAATTACTTTGCTACTGGCATTGCTGGCAAGGTAAATGTACCATAATTCAGACGGTTAAAAAATGCAGCAAAACCCTTTTCGTTTCAATCCAAACTTACTCAATAATATTAGCAATGTGTACTTCAAATGTCATATCATAATTATCTAACAAACTGAATTCATGGATAATTTATATAAAGTTGGTGTTCCCAAACAGTTTGATTTAGGTTGACTTATGCTTTCTGTGTCGACTGTATATTCTTTACACTTACTTAGCAATGATTAGCTGCTGGCGGCCATTTGTCCTCCAAAGCTCAGGGCAAAGGAGTCGTTCCCAGGTTTCAACAGTTTATCCTCAGTTATACAAGGTTACATGGGTAATATATCTTTTGTCCACTCTTCCTGTTTACAGACATGGCCTGAAGTAGGGTATAAAAGCCTGAGATCACCTTGTTGTGGACATGCTATGCACAACCCCCCCCCAAAACAATCTTGATTATAGTTTTTATTTGAAGAAGTATTTTAGCCTTGTAATCTTTAGTTCCTGTCTGGACTGGAACAAACAATCTTGTGTTGTGAATACCTTTTAAACCGATTAATCTCTTCATCTCTGCAAGAGATACTATCAATAATAATGAGATTAAGTATTAATCCTGTGTGCATAACCTTTCTTTCTAATATATATCTCTGCTTGGTTATCATGCATCTCTTCTGAGATCCACATTTAGTCATAGGTGTTGTGGAACGTTCTGTTATGTAATTATAGTCCTGGGGATTCCCACTTTAGCACAACTACTCTAGTCTGATGGAGTGGCTTGGCCAATGACCTTAATCAATTCAAATGCTTCTATTTTTGTGGAAGCGATTGGTTCAGTGGCTTGTTCGCTTGGTTCCTTTATCTGGCAATGCGGTTTTGAATCCTACTCAGACATATTGTAAATGTAATTTTCTCTCGTCTTCTGTCTTATCTTTTCTTGTCTGTTGCTAGGTCTAAGTGTGTGAACATCATCTTAATCTCTTTATTCTATATATTTCTGTCGTTCACACTGTATCTCTTGTAGATCCTTAGATCTAGCATTGTGGTCTTGGCTTCCTGTGTGGATAACCTTTCTTTCTAATAAGTAATATATATCTATATGAGGGTTTGCAAAAACATGGGCTGTCATCATAGTTTGTGCGAACCATTTTCTACAAGTCCTATTTGAAAACATTTAACTCATCAATACATAAATTTTGATTTAGTGAGTGTAATGGCATACAAAGTACTGCTTTATGTTTAAAAACAAAAATCAGTTTTGGATGCATCCTTGCTGTCTAAATTAACCAAATAAGTTTCGAACATAACTATGATGACAAAAATCGCCAAAAAAAGTGGTCACCTATCAACAAATTGAGCTCATTCACAACCAAGTGAAGAGACACAGATCATTTTTTTTATATTGATCTACTCCTGCTATCCAAATCTGCATGAATATTACCTCACTGATACTCAACTGGGCTTTTCCCTTTTGTAACTGAAAAATCTTTTTTTTTAAATGCAGGAAAAAACGTGACAATTTGGGGATCCACCTTTTGGCAATTGCTCATATCTGCTTGGTTATCATGCATCTCTTCGGAGATCCACAGTTAGTCGTAAGTGTTGTAGAACGTTCTGTAATGTAATAATAGTCCGGGGGATTCCCACTTTAGCACAAATACTGTAGTCGGATGGAGTGGCTTGGCGTATGACCTCAATCAAATGCTTCTATTTTTGTGGAAGCGGTTGGTTCAGTGGCTTGTTCGCCTGGTTCTTCTGTCTGGCAAGGCGGTGGGTGCCAACGAGGGTGCGGTTTCGAATCCTACTCAACCATATTGTAATTTTCTCTCGTCTTCTGTCTTGTCTTGTCTTGTCTGTTGCTAGGTCTAAGTGTGTGAACATCATCTTTATCTCTTTATTCTATATATTCCTGTCATTCATACTGTATCTCTTGTAGATCCTTAAATCTAGCATTGTGGTCTTGGCTTCCTGTGTGGATAACCTTTCTTTCTAATATATATCAATAATAATTAAACTCAGAATAAATAATTCTGTAGGTTCCACTAGTCTATGTGATCTATTCAAAGAAAATTTACTTATCAAAAAGTTGAAACACTATGGCCTATATTGCAAACAAAGATTTTTTTTTGCATCATGTTTTACAGAATAGGTTTCAGAACTAGTAAAAATACAGTTTGCATATTTTCCAATATGGCAGCTCTGCTTCCATAAACAAAGCATGCAACAAATTTATTCAACAAAAGAGATCTTTTAGGGTAACCTCTGATAAACAAAACTTACAGAACCACTTACTTTGAATGATTACATCAGCAAAATAATACAGCATACTCAATTCTCTGATTCCACGAAGATTTAACTTATACAAGTGAAACTGTATGCTATATATATATATATATTTATATATATATATATATATATATATATATATATACTTATATCCAATTCGTACATGCTCCATCAATAATCATGATTTACATGATCTTTTGCTCAAATATACCTTGTAATCTTAACACAGTTAATTTTTTCCACAGAAAAAAAAGTAAATAAAAAGGAGATGGGGTTGGGAGTCGAGGGAGGAGAGAAAGCTCCAGTTTCTCAATTTTCTGTACAATTGCTCCACTTAAATTTTTACCTCTTTTATACAATGGTTGCCATCTGAAGGCATGCCCTGTAAGTGCATGCTCAGGTGAAATGCATGGTTTTATGGTCTGATGGATTTTTTTATGCCTAATGTATACCCCTAAAAGCACTCTACACCTATAATTAATGTTGACACATGACTTTGATCATAAAAAAATCACCAGTGCATGGAAGTTAGAGCTCTTCATAATTTGCCCAAATAGAAACAAGTAAAAATTCAAAGCGCTAAGCACCTTTGTCATTAACTTCACAAATATGAAAACAAAATGATTGGTGTTTTACAATAAGGATGTGCCAGACAGGCCTTACCGAGGGTGGAAGGACAGTGTGGGCCTTCACTTTTCATTCCCATGAGTAAAAATGAAGTCACAAACAGGCATGGCAAAAGGGAGGCAAGAGAGAGGGTAGATGTGGGTGGAAAGAGACGTATTGTCTAGATCCCAAGTAGTCCAGCATTCAGAATCCTGGTCTTACTTCCCCCACCCCTTTTCTTCTCTTTCATTCAATGTAGTACTTTTGAGGGAGGTCTCTCAATACTCGAACACTATTTGCAAGCTCCTTCAGGATTGTTTTATGTCGACCTTCCTCACAATGATTCTATTCAACATGATGATATAAATCTACTTAACTTTGGAAATGTAGTTAACATAATGTAAATAACTTGCCTTCTCATATATTGACATTCTATTGTCTTATGTAATATCGATAGTCGCTTTCATGGTGTGTACTGTACTTGAACAAATCACTAAGTGGGCACTGGCTGAAACAAATTATCAGTTTATGACAATGTGACATGCTTTATTTCTGCAATGATCCTTTTTGATGATTAATCAATTGAATGTTAAGAATTTGCTTGAAAAGATGCTCTACTTATATGAGCATTACATATCTATCTATCAGAGCAGATTAAATACTGTATACCGATGAATATAAATCACGCTTTTTTTTTTAAAGAAAATTTTTCTTTTTAACATTGGAATGTTGAAATCTTCCATCCACAACTTGTTCAACCAATACAGATGTCAGTATTAAATAATCCTTTGCAAGTTTTAAAAAAATCAAGTGTGTAATTCACTAATTGTAAACTAGCCTGAGATAGCAAAATGCAACCTACTTTCAGTCTCGTTCAGGGTAATCAATTTTGACACTCAACGACTTGATTCAAACAAAAAGACCAAATCAAAGTTTTGGTGCTTCCAGTACAATTTGAAATTGGTGTTTATATTTTATCTCTACAAATCTGAACACAATTTTGAGCAGTGAAAATAACCTGCATCTCACAAGATAAACTTTAGAATTGGCCTTTTTTTACAACTAATAGTAATATTTAAAGTAAGTCTGAAGACACACAACATTTAAGAATACCGAAGTCTAAAGATGAAGAAAAGACAAAAAAAAGTAATTGTGGCAAGCATGTTTCATACTTGTTCTGAATGCATTTCTAGATCTATCATTTGCTATATAATAATAATAATAATTCATCCCCGTTTTAATTTTCTGTTAACAAATGAGTGAAACAAGTTAGAATTGCAAGTTTGAGAAAGATTTGCGTAATACTAGTAAAACAGTATGTTTGACAATCTCTTATCTGTGCTGTTGCAGCCAATTAATGTGCAATATTGGCTGCATATTTAATACTTAAACCGGGTATCTCACTTTATTTGGTAAAAACAACAATATCAAACAAAAATCTTTTTGTCAAGCACATTCTTCAATATGCGTAAAATGTTATACAGAACTTTTATTGCTTTTACCTAATTAACCTATTTACACCTCACTAGTATTTCATCGATTTCTTTTGCATTTTTTATCAAGAGTGATAATCTGAACTAGACCATTGTGAATAATCTAATACAAAAAAAAGAAAAACAAGAGGCACCTTTCACATGAAAATCATTGGGACTAATTTTTTGATATAGTGCACTATCTTTGCTCAGCCCCAAAAAACATGGCTGTCCCACCTTCTTTGAAGTGTGTTGAAGGAAATAACAGAAGCCAGACATAGTTTATTACAAAACAACTAAATATATTTTTCCTTATGTGTGTTTAGATTATGGAAAGATTTCCCATTGTACACACAAAGCAATATTCCATGATAATAATGACAAAAGGCAATTTAGGTCTACTGTAGACAATTTAAGAAAATTATTAACACTTGCAAATAATGTTGTTAAAAACATAGATATCTTTGAACCCCTCATTTATAATCTTGGATAGTGGTTGCTAAATTTTAGCCAGGTCTTACTGACAAATGAATTTTCAAATGAAAGACAAATGATATAAAGAAATTGTGTTCCATTTTCGCATTATTTAAGCATCATTCTGTGATATGACAAGTTTATTACCACCAGTCTAACTCTCACAGATGTGTTTTTCTCATGTGCATATACGAAAGTTTATCTAGATTATCGTTTATAGTGTATCGTTTATGGACAAGGAACAGCAACAACAAAATTAAAATACTTGAAATCAACTATTTCCAACATTTTGTATTAAGCCTAATTTGTATGGTGCCCTGCACAGATAAGGCCATGTGTTATATTTCGATAAATAAGCAAGGCCAAGGTTAGATGAGTCAAAATCTGCATCTAACTAATAATGAATTTTATGTAAATGGATGAGTTAAATTTAGGCCTAGCTTCAATCAATGACAATTTATTTATTTATATTGATCATCTAATGATTGGTTCAACCCATGACGATTTGCATGTTGTTGGTAAGTTAAATTTAAGATGTACTGCCAAAGGTTTTTAAAAATGTTTTTGATAAGATAGAAGATGAAGGCCTAGATTCAAATTGATGATTTTTCATGCATCGTGATCATTATATCTAGGCTAGTATAAATGATGATGCTTATTTTTATCATGAGTTATATAGGCCCTATGTAAAATGAAATGATTATGCTGCCCATTTATTTGTCGAAACCTATATATAAGGTCTATTTTTATGTAAAATAAATGAGGCCATTACCTTGGCAGGCTAACAGACTCAGAGAGAAGATGCAATACAATTCTACGTAACTTGTAAGGGTAACACAAAAAAACGGCTTGCTCAAAATTTTATCAAAGCCATTACATGCACAGTGTTTTGAAGCATATCGTGAAAGAAGTCAATAAAATTGGTGCTATACTGGTCAATTTTTTAAATTGAAATAATTTGCTTCAAAAAATCATCTTTTTTATTGATTTTATTCATTTTAAAGTGTCTTAGATTTTGTCTCTGGATCAACTGTTTTTTTTAGATTGTAAGTTCTATACATAAAAGCCACATTGCCAAAAACCAGGCCTAATAAATGCATTTCTGAATAAAATCACACACAGGCATCTTTTAGTTGTTTAATAATAAATGGTGAGAATGTTTAAAAAAAAAAGTGGGTCCCACGCTTAGTCCAAGCATCAGGAAACCAGGAGAAGGGTCCCGATTGTTCTTGGCATACTGCTTTATAAGGTGATTTGCCATTGCTTTCCTTGCCGCCTTTACTTTCGCCCAGTCTTATGAGACCTGGCTACCCATTTAGTGCTGGGTGGTCACAGAGAAGCAATAAAAATCTGACTTGGTCTGGACTGGAATTTGAACCTCAGACCTCTCACTTGGTAGCCAACTGCCCTACCATGTGAGCCACCACTCTCCCCGGTGAGAATGCATACTACTAATGTTGACGGTGCAAGGTCTCATTAGGGGTCGTTCAAATATAATCTTACACCTTGGAGGGGGGAATCTCTTCTCTTGTAAGAACAGCGTAAGAAGGGGGGGGGGGGGGGGGGNNNNGAAGGTGTCTTGAACCAATGTAATATTACACTTTCGTGAGTGGGAAAAAAAAATAAACATAAAAATAGCGCAAAAGGGGAGAGATAACTACTCTTTACATACAATCAATAAATGAATCAGCCCAACAGTATTTTATCTCATAAAATTATATTGAATGTTGTTTTCCCATTTTTTGCCAGTTTGAATGATTTACTTATACTCTGTATAACTATAGAGTTGCATACTATGTGCATATGAATGTTTTTCATGAATATGTATGTAAAGTGCAAAGAGCAGTGATTATACTGTGGATTTTCACGATACAAATGTCACATATTCATTATTATTATTATTATTATTGTTGTTGTTGTTGTTGTTCTTATTATTATTAACATTATTGTTGTTGTTGTTGTCATGTTGTCATGAGAGATCCACAAAAGCACTTTGACCAATACATCAATAAAATTAAAAAAAAATAAGTTCAACTACAGTAATTCATATATTGCTCTCTTTTAATCCACAAGATAATCGATTGTTTGATGCTCGTGTCACAAAGTAGTAATCCTAAAATATATTTAAGATTGCGACAATAAATCATTGCTTTGGAAATTTATTCAAATTCTTTTGTCATCCGCATAATTACCAATTTGCATACTCAATGATTACTGAGAGATCCTGGCCTGTAGGATCCAACAAAATCTATTTTCAGGTTACCGATTATTGACAGTTGTTTAACAGAGCACCTAGTATGTGCCAGGATGTCCTTGTGAGAGTCTTAATAAACAGTCCATGGTTCAAATCCTGAAGAAAACCAGTTGCATGGTATTTTCTTTCACAAGCACTGACGCAGGAATACGCATTTTAAAGGAAAATAAATAATAGCGGTTTTGTATCAAAAATATTATGCATTCTATGCTCCTTCAAACTTTCAACTTCTCTCGGCTGCTTTCTAATATACAGCTCGGAGAAAAATGCACACTTAGCATGTACAATAAAGCCTGGTATAGGAGGTAAGTTTTCTTGAGCGGAGGCCTAGCCTGACAGGCCAGGACAACGACCACGAGTGCGTGCAAAATTTCAATAAATCATGAATCATGGACATTAATAAATTTGGAAAAAGATTAAGACAATTCTTAAACTACAGTTAATGTTTAATAAGTCAACACCCCATTGACGATTGTTGCTGTTGTTGTTGTTATTGTTTTTACAATTCTTATTATAACAGGTCAACAATATAATATTACATGGGGGGGGGTACGGCAAATGTAAGAAAGGTGTAAGAAGAAAGGTGTAAAAAGTCCCAAAAAAGGTGTAAGATTATATTTGAAAAGCCCCTTACATTATGTCAAAAACAAAAAACATGGCAACTATCAATTGAAGAATTCACATTGCTATACATTCATGGCATCCAATTTATTGGGCAAAATTTTAATAAAATTTGATAAAAAATCAAATTTATTTTAATGAAAGTAACTTGCTTGATCCTGTCTTAGGTCAACATAAGGTTGGTTTGGCGTAAAAAATATACATATTGAAAATTAAAATTATTGATTCGATATGACATTTGATGAAACATGAGTTTTCACTTGACTGAACTATTTAGCCATCACTGCTCAAGTCGATGTCCAGGGGACACATTTAAAAGGACCGATTTACATAAAAAATCGAATTGTGATTTTTTAAGTTATCTCCCTTGATTGGACCCCCCCCCCCCCACACACACACACAAAGTCTCTCTCTATATATTATACGATTTATTAATTTACATACATATATATATATATATCTATAATCTCAAAATCTATCTTCTTCATAGTGTCTAAACAGTATTGGCAAGTACACCAAATTAGTTGAAACACCCTTCTGATTTTCATTATTTGTCGTCGGGATTTTGTTTCATTCATTTTTTTTTTGGTTTTCTACCCTACCTTTTCACTTCATAAACAAGTTGGTTTTGCATTTTAATGGCAAAGTCGTCTACTCTGGTCGCCTTGCTCTAAATTTCCGACATACATCTATGTCTCAATATGGTTCCGAATATGCCCAGGGGATGGCCTTCTGTTAGCATTTCCTTTCAGCCTAAGATCGAATGAGGCTGGGAGTGTACATAGATCAGCGGATAGATGGATATCTACGATCTAGCCCAGTACCAGTATTGTGTTGGCTATTTAATAGGCCCTCCCCAACAGACACACACACACACACACACATGTTTGGAAATGATCGGCATGCTTGATTGTCACAGTTGCACTGCCTCAGTGCTTTTGCTTCAAAGGAGAGAGAGAGAGAAACACTTTGAAGTTTAGACAAAGCCAGCCGACGTGGCCAAGGATTGCCCCTGATGTAATAAGTGTGATTACTGTGAATGGAAATAGAACAAGGCCTGCCTCTAGACCAGACTGTTGGCCTGTGATGAGCAATGGCCTCCTCCCCTTTCCCCCTAAACACACATACACAAAATGAAACTTCCCGCTGTATCTGTAATAAACCCTAAAACGCTGGAGAATGTAATAGAGTGAATTGGATAGTAAAGGGCTAGCATTACGCACAAGCATATTGGTTAGCATGGGTACTGGTAACTAACATTTTAAATTTTTTAAAGATTAAAGGAAGGAAAAGTGTTCTATAATGAGCAGCCAAACAGTTAAAGATCAACTCAGATAAAAATTGAGTTACGTGGTGGCCCTTCACAATAAGTCTTCAAAAGGGGTGATTCTATGTAAAAAGATCGACTTGAGCAGTGTCGACTGTACTCAATTCTGTTAAATGTTTTCACAGCTCACCATCACTTTCAACATCAATAAATAAATAAATGTATTGATTTTAATGTAGAGTAGCAAAACTAACATTGACAAGTATCACAGGCACTTTTAAATTACTTAAGCTTTCTTCTCCAATGCAACATTTTACCATTCCTAATTTATTTTTTTTCCATGCAACATAATACCATTCTTTGTTTTTGTTGGGTTTTTTCCAACTATCACTATTAGGGTAAACAAATACAAAACTGACACCAACAATACTACTCTTTTCAAAGCAAATTTGTACTAACACAAAAAGATTTAAAGGTGGACAATTGACTTGAGTGATAAGTTGATGTCCTTGAAAATACATCAACTCATACATTGCATTGATCTTGATGGGAAGATGGTGGGTCAAAATATTCCAGAAGTATAAACTCTACTCATGCAAATTTGACTAAAGTCAACTAAAAATTGGACATCATTTTGGAGCTGTGATGTTTTTCAACAGAATATCCTTACAAAAAATTAAACTTTTCCAAAACATTTTGTGATCTCTAGTCTCTCCTCTCACTCTCATTAAAAAGAGTAAAACCTTTTTTATGTAAATGCACTCCATACATCTCAAAAGTTTGAATATTCAATAAACAGCTCATTATAAATATGATATTTCCTGAAGAGTCTGTTCATAGTGTTTAGAACAAGTAATGGGTAAACAAATGTGAACACAATTATCTCTCATTTGTGTCATCCATCCAAGCCCATTTTCGTAAATGTAAATTGAAATTGTTGCAAATTTCTATTTCAATAAGAACGCTGTAGGTATGCCATCCTTTCATTTCCTTTGATATTAAATTGCCTTATGATCTATAACTTGTATTCAGATAACCAAGTCAATGCTATGTTTTAAAAAGTTAACAAAATTTTAAAAATCTTGTTAAAAAAAGTGCAATCATCTCAGAAATCTGTTGTTTTTCTTAAGAACACCAAAACACTGACATAAAAAATAGAGCAGCCAACCTAGAAAAACCAAAAGCTGTAATCTCAAGAGTCAAAATCTGTAATCTGGGACTCAAAACTGTAATCCATATATTTGTTACATAATTTGTGCTTCTTTCAATGCACAAGCATCAAAATTACAATTTTAAAGCAAACTTCACAATACAGAAAAAAAAATTATAAGGTAAGAATGTGAGAATAACTAAGACTCCTCTGCTTAAGTATCGCTTGATATTTGTTAGGAGATGCAAAATGAAACAAGAATCAAAACCACGATTTTAATACTAATCCAAATTTCTCTTAGAGAACAGAGATAATGAATGTAGCTAAATTCAATTTAGAAAAGAGACGATTGAAATTAAAAACAATTATGGAAAAAAAAAATCCCGCAATCTTTGTTTTCATTGATGCACTTGTCAACTTAGTTTTCACTAGATCTGAAATAGATTTTAGACTGTTTGAGCACACAAGATGAACTAATGATGGTCATATGTGTTAATTCCTCAAAATAAAATTTACCCACTTCATAAAAAAAGCAAACTGCAATGAAGATATCCTTGCCTTGAAATCAAATTATATTGTATCCAATTTATGTTTGTTTGAAGGCATTTTTAATTTATTAAGTGACTGATTATTTTGAATTTTTAAAAATTAAAAATAATGTCTGGGAAAAAGAAATTTGTTCAAACTACCTTGCATGACCTATAAAAATCCTCCGGTGGCTGCAAAATAGTATACATGTAATTAGATCTAGGCTTTAGATTTAACATATTGGTAGGACCCTTAATTTTCGATTGTTTTAGTCTGATAAGTCTTACTTGTCTGAACGCCTTCTTGATAATTGAGATTTGTAGCCCATACATTTGTGCTAGAACAACTGATAGAGTACTATAATTAACTCTATATATTTAGATCTATTCCAAGTACGGGTGTAGATCTATAAGTAGATCTAGGTCTAGCTCTAGTGTAGACTCACAAATCAATAAACGTATTTAGCCAAAGTAGATTTAATTCCAGATTAGAGTCTAAAAAATTATGGACATATTGATCTAAATTTAGATTGTCAGATGTGTCAATTCGATTCCATTTACATGGTTGCCTACTTAGGAATGAGAAATAGAGCAAAATTTCCAGCCCATTGTCTCAGTGAAATCACGATAAACATATTCCTGCTTTTAAAAATCACTAGGCCTATTTGAAATACATAAAATTTTTTGTGTCACAAGTGCCAATATCAGTACTATTGACATCATGATAAGTAAAGTGGATTATTGGTAATGATAAATGTCAAGTGCCAAGTGAGGGCGAGAACCAGGAGAAAAGAAAGTAAGCATTGAATACAATGATTGAAAGTGGGCGATTCTTCAAAACTATAATATGAAAAATCGAACAAAAATAAATATAATTTTAAACTTATAGTATTCGTATCGATATAAAATTGTAAAGACCGGAAGCATGTTAAAAAATATAAACCACTTTCACTTTCGGTAAAAAAAAAACCAAAACTAGAAAGAAGCAAAAGTGAAAGTTCAGTGCAAACAAGAGTAATTTAGTCTATATTCATCTTACGCAAAGTAAGAAAAATAGTAATTTTGACCTAAAAAACTTGATGCGTAATTTTGGCTAGAAAAACGTAATTTATTACGTTTTCTCATAATGGTTGGCAGCTCTGTAACAAAAGTTAGTTAGTCTATATTCATCTTACGCAAGTAAGAAAAATAGTAATTTTGACCTAAAAAACTTGATGCGTTATTTTGGCTAGAAAAACGTAATTTATTACGTTTTCTCATAATGGTTGGCATCTCTGCAAAGATCATTAAATTAATCTTGAAAGAGATACATAACGGTCAACTGATATTAATGTACCACTTTCAGAAAAGAAATGGACAAAATATTTTATTAGAAATAATAATAGGAAGAACAAGAAAAATAAAGGTAGATAATATGTTTGACTCAGGAACAGACTGTCTGCGCAGACTGACACCTAAAAATATTTCAATTTTTTAAAAAAATTCCTTATGAATGAATCAGGCACTGTACTTGGTGATGATAGTTTCTGCCTTTATCACTTCATTTTTAATAGAAAGGACTCCCCTAGAATTTCATTGTTTGCAATAGCCTATGAACATATACATTAGAATAATGATAAGGATGATAACAACAAGAAAAATAAAAACAATGATAACAACAAGACAAATAAAAACAGACTAATTTCTTTCCATTTCAGGTGTCAATTTAATTAAGAACAAATGGTTTTATGTCCAATAACAGTCACTTTTTGCAAGATTTATAACTTTAAAAAAAAAAAAAATTTTTTTTTTAAAACTAAGATGCAATAAGGGCTTCCGAAGGAGTGCCCATTAAAATGGGACGAGTTGGAAGCAGAGATTTTAAAAAATCAGCTCTTTTTCTATATACATGAGCAAGAAATGTATCCTCCCTCTCTTTGCGTGCTTTTGCATATTGCTGAACTAAAGTCTGTGCATTTTTGTTTTGAGGAAGAACGCAATTTGTTGCTAAGACTGAAGTCTTGGTGTCCACAGGTGATCCAGGCTTTGAGCAGATTCCAGCTTCTTCCTCAAGCATATATCGATGATCAGATTCTCTCTGCAAGCGCTCTCGCTCAATCATAAAATTCTGCCTAGCTATCTAAAAAAAATAAGAAAAAAAGTTTGAATTAATAAATAATACACACAAGTGCAGAAGATTTTATGAGGTCAATTGTGCAAACTGCTGAGATGAATGATTTGATTTTTGTACATATAGTCCCTCTATAAAAAGGTGTCTTAGGCTTTTAGGGCCTCACCAGGCCAGAGCTTGAGCTGAACCTGCAACAGAAGGGTACCTGTAGCTGTTGCCTCTTACAATCAAAGAAAGCAGGCCATTTTATTTCCATTTAAAAAATATGTATCATTGGTGATTATTATATGGGAAAGAGAAGAAATTTTGATTACAAGTCAAATCTTTAGCATAGTTTATAACAAAAGCGTTTCACTCCTTGTATAGAGCTTTCAAAATGTTAATCAAAACTGTAAGCATATTTCTTTTAAATAGCCTGCGTGCTAATACTTAGTTTACACCCAAAAATTTTTGCTGGAACATCAGCTCAAAAGCTATTTAAAAGAAAAGTCCATTGTTAAATAAGTGCTCAGTGATTTCATGATTATAATTTATATTGTACAAACTTTTGATGGCAATTATTTGCTTGATATATGAGATGAAGATGAGTTTTTTTCAAAAACAAATATAAATTTGTAAAAATTGCCTCATTAGTTTTTTTCAAGAAATTGCAGACAGCTGGACACACATTTCTTTTATGATTACAGTTGAACTGTCCATGACGACTACTTAGGTCCAAGATAAATGTGGTTGCCTTGTGCAATTGATACTCAAAGAAACCCTACTGCCATCTTCAGTTAACCAGATCAATGAGACCGAGTGTTGGTGCCTACTAAAAGATTGAGGAAACCTTCAGCAGAGGGTGACTTCCTATATCAGTTTGTTATAGTTTGGGTGATCAGCTGCTATCCCTCTTACTATCAATTTCAGTCACGCAGCAAACACAAGAGGTGCTGGAAAACAGAGGCATGTAAGCCTAGCCATTGACTCTCTTATTGTCCTATTCATTTGCCTCCCCCCCAACCAAAAAAAAAATCATCTGCCTTTATTACAGAAGAAATAACAACATTTGCCACTATGTCTTCAGTAACTAACTGATGAAGCCAATATGGGTGAAACATTTTAACATACTACTGTCCTGTTGACTTTTAGTTCATATTGGGCTAAGTTGGTGGTTGTTCTTTTTTATTTACATACCAATATACAAACACACAATTTGACATTGAACTTACTTGAATTTTTCCGTAGTTCCTCTGGTAGTGTAAAATAGCAGCATACAAGTTCCAGATACTAAATTCAGGCCACAGTACTTTAACAAATGCTAGGCAAGAGTATGCACTCTGAAAGTGTAAGTTCAAACATAATATACCATAAAAAATTTAAGAGAGAAATTTTAAAGCACAAACTATGAATATGTTTAAATGTGAGTCTAAACTAATAAAAATTTGAAACACAACTGTTATATGCTTTTCAATTTACTTAATACAAAATTTAAAAAAAAAAAAAAAAAATAAGAATCACATCTTATAATATTTGAAAAACAATTCAACAGTTTTATATGTCAATCCAGTGAGAGCGGTGGCTTATCTGGTAGGGCAGTTGGCTACCAAGTCAGAGGTCTGAGTTTGAATCCCAGTCCAGGTCAAGCCAATTTTTCATAGCTGTTCTGTGTCCACCCAGCACAAAATGGGTAGCTAGGTTTCTTAAGACCTGGCAAAAGTAAAGGTGGCGAGGAAAGCATTACTTATGGCATATGCCAAAACCTATCAGGAGCCTACTCCTGGTTCCCTGATGTTTAGACTAAGTAAGGAACACGCTTCATTTTTAAATGCCACTTCACAGAGCATACAGACATAATTAAACTTACCAAATAGAGACTGAAACCTGAAGTAGACAAATTAGCTACCAAAATGAAGGAAGTCAGCTTCTAAAGAAAAAATTCCAGCTCTCTTAAAGATGAAACACATGATTGCCATACATTGAACATACATGAAATGAACTGAAAAAAAAAATCTAACAAACCTCCCATAATAAAAAAAAATGAATTTTTCATAGCTATTCTGTGTCCACCCAGCACAAAATGGGTAGCTAGGTTTCTTAAGACCTGGTAAAAGTAAAGGTGGCGAGGAAAGCAATGGCAAACTAGCTTACTCATGGCATATGCCAAAACCTATCAGGAGCCTACTCATGGTTCCCCAATGCTTGGACTAAGTAAGGAACAGGCTTCATTTTTATATGCCACTTCACAGAGCATACAGACATGATTAAACTTACCAAATAGAGACTGAAACCTGAAGTAGACAAATTAGCTACCAAAATGAAGGAAGTCAGCTTCTAAAGAAAAAATTCAATGCTCTCTTAAAGATGAAATACATGATTGCCATACATTGAATTGACCTGAAAAAAAAAAAATCTAACAAACCTCCCATAATAAAAAATCACTGAGTCGGACCTCCCCGGATGTACGTATCAGCAAATCAACGTGACGGCTGTGTGAAGTGTAAAGGCACTTTTCTAATAAACCCTCAGATATGTCACTGGCATAATTCAAAGGAAGAAAGCAATATCAAACTTTACAACTGATAAAAAAATAGATATTTTTGAGGTTTCTCAACTATTTTTCTATTCTTATTTACAAAAATGGCCCAGAAAATAAAATGTCTGGTATATCATAGCAATAAAAATGAAACAAAGAGAATAGTGAGCAGAAAGAAAAAAAAAATCGTCAAACTTAGAAGGAAATAATATAATACACTAAAGTATATCCTCTCTTTACTATCTGAGTAAGTGTTCTTGAAATTGAAAAGAAGCATTTCTGATAATTCTTTTGGTTTTCCTGTGCTCAAGGCAAAAGCTAACTGATGAAGTTCTCAAGGCAAAACCAAGGAATTGATAAAGTTCTCAAGGCAAAAGTAAACAAAATGATAAAGCTCTCAAGGCAAAAGCAAACAAATTGATGGAGTTCTCAAGGCAAAACCAACAAACTGATGAAAAACAAAACTTTCAATAACTCTGTGAGTGATAATGCTGGCGGCATCTTAATCCTTTAGTGTTCATTATTTTGAAGGTGACCATTTTGAGCCTGGTTTTAACTTCTTGACAGCTGTGAGTGCCATGTTTGTTTACATATTTGTAAAGGGAAAAAAACAGTTTAGATATGATATATACCAATATCCATGCCTTCTTTATGGCAGTTAGCATTGATAGTTCAAAGCTGCTGTGGTCTTACATCTTAATCAAAAATAACAAAACTGCAATTAATAATTAAAAAAAAAAACTTTTTCATTGAAAATATAAAAGTGAGCCGTACCTTTCTCTTATAAAACCTTCCTTCACACCATCTGTCATCTCTCTCATTGCATGGCACATGTCATCTCTTGATGTGTAGGCAAAACACACATTTAAGATAGCTCTGGCAGAAAAATGCAGTTAAAAGTAATAAAACCACATACTCACCTCCATACATCATACTACATCTAATCAACCTTTATATAGACATTAATAAGACCCATGATAGTATAATACAGAATAAAAGTCCAAGCCTTTTGATTCTGAGGATTTTCTTTAGAGATGCATCTCAAAAAATAAAAATGTAGCTCTTTTAGATCGCACAAAAAATGGCAAAAAATTACAGAAATGTCATTCCCAGGAGGGCTTACAATTATGATTCAGTCACTGTGTAAGCCTACATATACATAAAACTCAAGACAGACTGGAGGGATATGAATTTATTGCAAAGATGAGATGGGGATCTAAGGGGGAAAAAAACTGACATCAAAACCATATTAGATGATAGAAGCCAGACCTTAGAAATAAAGATTTGTACAACAAATTAAAGGCCCAATGCCTTGTTTTTTTTCTGGCACGATTCCTACTGGTATTGTTTGTGTCTTTGAAAGATAAACACTGGTCAGTCAGTACATTTGAGCTTGATCCTTTCTTTGTTCAATATTTTATGAAAGAAAATGTACTTTTTCAAATTGAATAACTTAAAAGAAAAAAAAATTTGCATGCTTATGTAGCAGCAGGTTTTAGATATATACTGCGTCAATTCATCTGATAGGCCCACAGAATTATATATATATATCCAATATGCATCATGGGAAAAACAACAAAGAATGAATTAACAAAAAAGGCATCCTTAGATGCAGATTACAGGCTTCTGCATCCCTACCATCTATTTTTGCTTGCATAAAAATGCACATTCTTAATGATAGGCGGATTCAGTCCTTTCAATTTATTTCATTGTGTGCCAGTGAATATTAGACTTCTACAGCATATCTCTATGAGCTAACCACAAGCATTTCTAGACCGATTCATGACCACAGGAACATGTAATATCTTGACATATAAAAAAAAAGGGATGACTCAACTTGATCTCACAGAATATAGAATTAAATTATTGAATGTAAATCGGATAATTAAGCCATAAAGACGACAGATATTGAAGAACTGTTCGGTACTGCAGTCAACACTGCTTTTAAAGTCATTCTTTTGTCTTGGAACCATCCCCATAGAAGACTTATCATGAAGGGCCACCGCATAACTCGATTTTTATCTAAGCCGATCTTTTACTGTTCGGCGCCTCTCATTAAAGAACGCTTTTTCTCCGATGTGCCAGACCTAGAATTAAATTATTGAATGTAAATCGGATAATTAAGCCATAAAGACGAGACATATTGAAGAACTGTTCAGT
>BLXT01000847.1:1390967-1402380 GCA_019648995.1 Plakobranchus ocellatus | reverse complement strand
CCCAAATTAACAAAAAAAAAAGGGAAAAAAATATATGTATGTATGTATAGAAATTAATATAGAAAGAAAGAGAGAGAGTATGTGTGTGTGTGTGTGTTGGTACTTCCATCAAAGGTGATAACTAAAAAAATCACCGTAAGTCGATTTTTTATGTAAGTCGATCTTTTTAATTATGTCCCCTGGACATCGACTTAAGCAGTGTTGACTGTATTTAGACAGGTAAATGAATTGAAGTAAAATATTGTTGCCAACATCTAACTGATCCAAAAAAATAAAATGAAGATTTTTTTCTTCCTCTGCCCAAAGAAACCATTGGTTAAGATTTAGAATAGCTGCCCCCAAATGGAATTTATGGGTGCTCACTGGATTTTTTTTCCCCGCAAATGTTGACAAGTCTGTTTAACCAAAATATTCATCTAGAATGTTCGATATCTTAAAATTCATTTTTCTGTTACAAAATTAAAAATTCATGGCTTTATGATGTCAATCGTAGGTATTTCAATAGACAAAAAACAAAAAGAAAGACATAAGTAAACACACTATTTGTACATATATAAAATGAACACAAAAAAAAAAAAAAGAGGGAAACAAAAACATACCTGTCATTATTTGCAGAAATAGTCACTGCCTCTGCAAGGAGTTCTTGTAAATCTCTTGGCAGGAGAGCAATATCTCCTAAGATGCGAACACACACACCATGTTCTTGAATTAAATTTCTAGCAAGCAAAAAGCAAAAAAATCCAGAAACAGCAGACAGTGATAAAATACAATAAAAAAAGCATACAAATGCCTAACAACTCTACTGTCTCTATATAAAGATTTAATTCCATATGAAAAGTCATGCTTTAAGAAAATTATTGAAACATCAATGCATCCATTCAAATGAAACAATTTTAGTATAGACAATCCGTTTATAGAGTGATACATACATCACTTGTATATGCTCATTGAAATAAACCCTAAGCATATGTAGAAGTGATGTACCCCTTTTATACTTAAAATCACTGAAAATACAAAGGTGACAGAGGATTTGTGAGTACACAAATTTTATGTATATTTTATATTCGTTATATATAAAAAAAAAGACTAAATTATGTGTTGCATATTTGCAAGATGTTTAAATGATTAAGTAGGTAGTACCTTTCTTCTAGCAGTTTTGCAAACTTTTGTCTGGAGAGTTCCAATAACCCATTCACCTCATCTGGTGACCTTTTAAAGTTTTCAATGCTGAATGCATAAACTGTAACTTCTGTGATACCCAGGTCCAAACACCACTCTAAAGTCTGAAAATTTAAAGTATGTAATTTCATCAAATTTTTAATGAAAATTTACAGTATGCAATTTCTTCAAAATTGAAAAAAAAGTTAACTTTTGGTTTAATTAAATTTTCAATTAAAGAGCATCTAGAATTAGAGGTAAACAGACAATAATTTCACTAAGAAAGTCTTAACTCATGGGCAATACGTAACAAAGGTTAACAGAGAATAGTTTTGAGTCGAGGAACATGATCGCCAATGTCTGTTCCAGACCAGGCACCTAGAGAAGAAGAGACCACCTGAGAGTCCCTTAATTTTGAATTAAAAAAAAAAAATTACAAAACAATTCAAAGGTCAATACAGTGCACCTAGAGTCCATCAAACTTGGACTTAAAAAGCACCATGCATTCAACAAACGAGAAAAAATCCCCGGTTCCTTGGATCCAACGAATCACAAATGTGGGCAAGCCTGCAATAAAATGCTTTTCTACATGTTTGAGGATAAATCTAGTTGAAATTTAAATTGATCACAAGACTCGGTATCATTGATACTGCATGCAGTAGGTTACATTATAAGGGTAAGGTAGAGCAAAGCATCAGCACCCAAGGTAAAAATAATTAATAGAGAGGGGGAAAGGAAGAGGGGGTGGCAGCCAACAAACAGCCGATGCATAGGAGAACTTGATGCTGCATCAAAGCGCCAAAGCCGCAGAAACATGGACAGTAGGTGGGGAGTTAAGAGTGGCTGTATGTAGACAACTTGTCTGATAGTGAATGTGACCAGACAATCGAGCATCTGTGACCACTTTTACCTTCCCCCTCCTCTACTTTTAAAAGAGTGCATATATTTCATGCATGCTTGCCAAGCAAGCGTGATTTTGCGAGTCCATGAGGCTGGGTTATTGTGATTCACACCTTGCCCTAATCAAACAAGAACGAAAAGTGGTGGGGTGGGGAGAAGAAGGGGCAAAACGAGGGTTGTGTATAGGGAAATTGGCTTTGTACAGATATGAATAACTTGCGTGAGTGGCGAGATAGTAGGCTAGAGCATTGTTATATATCCTTTGCTCCAAAAAACCTTTTAAAAATGTCCAAGGTGTACTGAAAAAAGATTAGTCTTCTTGGTGTTCAATTGAACATTTCAGTTTTGCCCTAAAACAATCTGTCTGACCCTGCATATATGTAGAATTCAAGCAAGCTCTTAACTTCTACATCACCTCCATTGCAAAATCAATCACTTCAGATTAAACACCTATTTCTCAATGAGCAGAGGCTTAAAATATGCGGTTTTGGGGTTAAAAAAAAAACAAACAACAAAACTTGTCTCGAAATCTGAAGGATTTTGATCTTCCCACAAGAGCCTAGGTATGACAGAACTAAAAAGCCTGAGATCAGTGAAGTACAGTGGAAACCTCAAAAACTGAAGTCCAATTATTCGAATTTCTCATAAATCAAAGTATTTGCGATCTGAGTTTTTTTTCTCTTATTTGGCTTTGTCGAATTCCAACTCATTATTCGAAGTCAAATAGAGTTGATTCTCATAATTCAAAGTTCACATCGCCACAAAACACAATTAAAAAAAAAAATTGCTTTCCTCTCCCCACTCCCAAACAGTGCTGATCACTGTTTTAACAAAACTGGCATACTCTAAGAGTGCCATTAATAACAACGCTAGAGAGGGGAGGGGTCAAACTAGGGTGAGGGGAGGAAAGTGGGGTACCGAACATAGATTTAAAGTCTCATAATTCGAAGTTTTGGTCTATTCCCTGGCACTTCAAATTATGAGGTTTCCACTGTACTGATTAAGATATGATCATGATTAGGTCAAACAAAGATTTTTCAAAATCATGAATTTGTCAAACTACTGTTTTGCCATGCCAATCCCCACATTGTATTTTTATGACTTCCATTCTTTTTTTCAAACTATTTGTCCAAAAACATCAAATACACTGTGCCCAACTCATTTCAATGATACAATTTTTGCTCAGTTGGAATTACTGTCAACAACAAACTAGTGGCGACAGCACACACACAAATCAAATTTTGCACAAGCTTTGCTCTTAGTAAGTTAAGGCATAAACATAGACCCAGATAAAGTAAAGTTACTGAAAATTTCCCTGAATTTCCCATGCAGATGAAGACATTCTCCTAAAAAGAGGCCGACTGAATTTTTTTTCTTCTACAAAAAAAAAAAAAAAAGATAACAAAACTGTCCATCGATTGGCGGGGGAGAAAGAAGAGACTTTATAAAAAAAAAACTTTTGGAGAAAAGTGTTTTGAACATTTCCAAATGAATTTGCTGTGGTCCTTTTGGTGGAATACTACTGAACCATTTTTTTTTATCTATGGTTGCCATGGCAAGAGCTGCCAACTTGAATTTCAATCAGCAAATGATGTGATTTTCAAATTCTATCTTCTCCTATAATTGCAGTTAAAAATTATTTGAAACTTTATTGACATATTCTGCAAGATATCATCTAAAACATAATAGAGGTTTCTTTGATATCTTAGAAGTTTTTAAAATTATTTTCTTTCTTATTCTATATGGCTGAAAGCAGCTTTGATCCCCATTGAAAACTGTCAAATTTCTAGAAAAAAGTAAACTTGATATCAATAAAGAAAATCAGTACATACATCACAGAGGAGTTATTTTTTTGCGATAAAAGACATGGATTGAGCAAAATGCAACTAAGTTTCTTTAGAAATGTATGAATATTTCACACATTATCATTATTTTCTCAAAATACATCATCTTTTATTTTTACTGTTAAATCAAAGGAAGGCATGTCCAATCATGCCTAAAATTGATGAAAAATAGCTAAAACTAGTTGATATAGATTCCAATTGCATGTAACAAAAGCATACAAAGAAACTGATACCATTTCCACATCCATGAAAATTTTGGTATCAATGAGAAATATTGCATTTTTTCACATTTCTTTTTCTGGGAATCGATCAAGTATACTTTTCTCTCTCTAAAAAGCAAAAGAAGTGCATAATTCATGCAATAAATACTTCAAGTGGGTTTAGGACTAAAAATCAGGTAAATAAAGCACTCAGAAAGGGAGGTAGAGATTTTGAAATATAGGCCTGTTATCAAATTTTTCATCAAGTTTTCATCCTCTTTAGATACCTTCTCAAAGCTCATTTTTTTTCCAAAAAAAATGAGAAGTTAAAAAATATTTGGTCTTAACTAACCCATTAAAGTTTGTGAATCATTTGTACAAAATTCAACTTTTGCAAGATACATATTCAGCAGTAAATAAAGGATTTAAAACAGGTAAGAACTTTGAAATTGTTGACATAAGCAATCAAATTTTTCCCCCTTTTCTTTAGAGCATTTTTTTCAAAAACTTAAAACAACCAAGATAACTTTATTGAATTTTCATCATTGCAAGCAAATAGAATCAGATGTTTCAATGTTAAAAATATTCAAAATTTGACTTCCACCTTATTTGGATTTTTTCTTTTAAAGACTAATATTAAAATAAAAAACTAGCTTACTACTCTCATTAAAGAACCTCAAGGCTTCCCAGACATTTAAAAGTATCTAAATTTACAATTTATCCTTACAACAAACCTCTGCTAGCTTGTCAAAGCCTTTAACATGGCCTTCACATTTCTCCATACTGTTCTTCACCGCAAATCTTCTGTTTCCATCCATGATGATAGCAACATGTCGTGGAACTGGTCCACTTTTAAGTACAGCTTCGCAAAAACGTTGCAGCCATGTTGGCTGTCTCCTTTCAGGAAACCATGTCATGCTGAGAAGACAACAATAAATAGAATAAAAGTTCAAGTTTGATAATACAAAATAAATCTAGACCTGATAAAATGCAATGTAATTTTCCATTTATAATTTTAAAAAGTTCATATAAAAGAATAATACACTGGCCTGGCCGTTTTTTTTTAAAAAAAAAAAAGTCCCAAATTTTGCTAGCAAAAATTGGCAAAAGTTGCGAAAATTTTGCAAAAAAATTGCGATTTTTTTTCAGAAGAAAAACAATAACAGATTTATAAAAGAGAAATGTGCAGTGATAATGAACATAGATTGACTAAATGGAGAAATAAAATAGGATTAGTCATAAAAAAAGATCGTATTTATTGAAAAACAGGCCAAAAAAAAAAAAAAAACAACTTTGTTGGAAAAGTTGTTGTAATAAAGAAAAACAAGATGTTTCAATAAGCTCTCCAACAGATCTGTCCCTTCTCAGACAACACAATGTTGTATGACAAAAAGCTCCTGTCAGCATCGGCAAAGCTATCTGTGGTATAAATGTAATGCCTTGCGCAACCAACGAGGATTGGACTGCCTCAAAGGCAGAGTTCCAAAAATGTTCAATGTTGATAGCTCTGTAGGTGAGGACTTCAAGGCCTTCAGGTCTCTCCCTTTAACTACAATTGCGTGCATTTTTTCTCAGTAGATTCTAGATTCTCTAGGCCTATTGTTGAATTGAAGATGTTTTTACTCCTGTCTACCCCAAAGAAAATGGAATGTATGGTCATCTCAAAGAAATCCTCTAACCCCAAATGCAATCTCGTTAGCAAAGGCAAAAAAATCAAACAAGTTACAAAATTCAAATATCTAGGTTACCTGATAACATCAGATGGCAGATGCACAGTGAAATATGTAAAAGAATAGCCATGGCTATTTAGATACATTCCAAAAAATGAAACATAAGTAGACAACCAAAATAAGGGTATTAAAACATATGTATGGTCAGTACTTTTGTATGGTTATGGTAGTGAGTGTTGGACAATAAACAAAGAAATAGAAAAAAAACTAGAAGCATTAGAGATGTGGTTTATCAGAAGAATGATGAGGCTATCATCGACAGAAAAAAAGTCAAATGAATTGGTTCTGAAAGAGGCTAATCTTGAGCGATCACTTATTAAAACCATTAGACAGAGGCAACTACAGTTTTTAGGCCATATTTGCCGACATAAGGGTTAAGAACACTTAGCAATCACTTGAAAGATTGAGGGCAAATGCAGTAGAGGTAGACAGAAAATAACTTTTATTGAAAATCTTAAGTCATGGGCAATAGGCAAGTGAAGCAATAACAACTTCATAAGGTTAACTGAGAATAGGTATGGGTGGAGGAACATGATCGCCAATGTCTGTTCCAGAGAAGGTACCTGATGATGATGATGACCCCAAAGTTTAACAGAAACAGAAAGCACAATTGTAGCAAAGTAAAGCTACTCCAGTTAATTTCCCAAGATTGGAAACTTGACAAAACGGTTACACTTTTTTTTTTTTACTTCATGTTTAACTCACTGACTACCAGACTTTTTTCCCTAATAATTCCCTGTGTGCCAGACATTTTGGGGGTATTTTTCAAATAATCATTGTGCATTTGTTAGTAAAGGTATACCCTATGAAATTTGTACCCTACTTTTTCAAGATAATAAAGATTATATTACAAAAATTTTTGAGTCTAGATGCCATTTGGTTGATTTTTTAGATCTAGATATTGATTTAGATCTAGCTCCAACTTGAGGCTGGGATTTAGATCTACACTTATCCATGGTGAGGCTCGATTTGCTTCTACCTTTTCCTTTCCCTCTACCTTTGGGAAGACTAGACTTGGCCTTTTTACGCTTTGGGGGTCATAATGTGGATCTTTTACATTTCCCACGATGCTATCAATGTCTAAACTTTCATCATAGTCTAAATCTACGAGACTCCATCCAGAAATCATTCGGAAACTGGTAGCTGCTAGAGGTGTCGCAAAATTGCTCTCCAGCTCATACTAATCATCAGAAACAAACTTTGCCTATGTCATTCGAAAGCTAAATGGCTAAGCTAATGGACACTGTAACTTACACTGCAACTATTGCAATATTTACATAGGAAAAATATTCGGAAATTGTAACATGCAGGAGTTGTGGGATTGGTATTTTGCCATCCACAAAACTTTCCCACAGACGTTGTGGGTAAAGAAGCCAGTGAGTGAAATTTTTTTTTGGATATCACCAAATTTGGCAAAAATTTGCAAAATCGGCAAATTTTGCAGTTGTAATGCAAAACAGGAAATGTTGCCTTTTTTTGCAGCCGCAAGGGTAGCAAAAGACTGCTATACTAGAATACAAATAAACCATCGAAGATATCTGATACCAACAAAATGTTTACAATTAGATCTAGAATTAGATCTAGATCTAGAGTCTTTGCCAACTTTGGAATATCGGAGGGAAAAATGATCAGCAATCTTGTACTAACGGAGAAATTAATATTTTTTATGCTAGGTTAATTCATCATTAGAATTTATAATGGGCAAATATTTATGAATTTGAAGGGTAGTGATCATGATTCAATTCAATGAAACATGCATTACATGCAATGCAGATCAATGTGTAGGTGAAAAATAAAGACTGGAAGTCTATCCAGTCTAGGGCTCTAGGCCTAGCTAGGCCAAAGGCATGATAAAGTACCATAGTCAGCCCCTATACTGCTATTACTAAATTACATCATAGATGAAAACTCACCCCGAGACTTCCTAAATAACTGTATGATTGCCGCGGCCCACAAGGTTTAGCTTTTGATTCTAGATTGAGGTAGAAGTCGAGATCTAGATCTAGCCCCAGGATCCTGTTGACGTTTCATCAGTCGATCCTACTTTCGTTTTTAGCGAATCATGAAATGATCTGGAATCGTGACCTAGATTTGGGACTACTTTTCGGCCATAACATAGCACCAAGCACAGCTCTAAGGAATGCCAGGAAAAACAACCACGTTTCGACCTTAGTCCTTCTAAACACACATAATTATAATTATTAACAACATACAAATAAAATACACATTATATTATAATTATTAACAATATGCAATTAAAATGTAACCCCAACGTTTAGAAAAAATACAAAAGAAAAAGTAATAAGTGATATCATCTCTCACTTAAATTTTAGTCACCTCTTCAGACGTTTTAAGGCATTCCGTTCTAATTAATTCATTTGTCTATGCAGTAAAAATATACAGCGAACGTAATAACAAACAGTTTGTTCATTTATTTATTAAAATTGAGATTCACAAGGTTAACAATTTTTTATGAGTAAATGAAACGATTAATAGTTATATCCAGAGCTCGAAATTTCATTTGTGCTATTTCATTTTACTTACGCTAAATTTTGCTTTCTTAGATTATTTTATATTATATTCTTCTACAACAAAACAAAAATAGGAATAAACTTATCATAAAACAATCAGGATTACCAACTTTAGGCCAATGTTGAAGGAATGAAGGGCAGAGGAAAGGAATATTCATAAATGTCTCAAAATCAAAATCTTTCGAACAAACTGGCATAAATGCGTAACAGCTGTATGCCTTGAAAGTTCTATAGGCAAGATACCCTACACAGTGTGTAGTGCTGATAAAAAAAGAGTCCTTAAATTTTTGTCCGTGATCTAAAGCACATTTTTTTCAAAGAAATGCAATAATTCTGAGAGACACTGGACACCTAAAATAAGAGAATTTTGAACAATACGCATGCAAAGTTCCTATTTGAAAATTTAACATTGACTAAATTTTTGTCAGCAAAAATATCTCACCGCGGAATGTTACTAATCGTAGTTAGTAATGCGGCAATGGATGGTCGTCTTCAGTGCTCCCGATTTATGATGTGTATCATGGCGTCGATTTCAATAGAGGCGATTCAAACCAAAATTGTTCTGAATAAACAGGTTTTTTAGATTATATTGACACATGAATGGACATAATGAATTCAAATAATTCCTCTCCATCTGTTTTAGAGCCAGGTAAGTGTTGCTCCAAGTATTTACATAGATATGATCCAATATAAGCTCCGCGTTGACTCTCACGGACATTCTGCTTTCTTCTTTCAGAACTCTACTTTCTCATCGCCCGATTTCTAAGCAATGGACCTTGTAAAAAAGCAGCAAAGGTATGTGAGCATTTCAAACTTATGTATACATTTTATCTGGTATATCAATTGACTGTGAATCAACTATCTCTTTTTAATTTTTTCAGGTGCTACTGGAAGAGATGGAAAAGTTCAAGGTGAGTAACGTGTTTCGTGCGGTGTTTTTCTGTTTTGAATTAAGAATATTTTATAAGTTTAAGAAGACATTATCGTAAATTTTGTATAGTTTAGACATAGAAATAAATCATACTAAATCAATTTTGTATATTCATAACATTTTTTTGGGCACTCATTATTATTTCAGCTTTTGCCTCAGAGGGTTGATTGGGAGGGCAACGAGCATTACAGAAGCTATGAAAACCTAGTAAGTGATGAAAACATTTTATGTTGCTCTATAAAAGGCTTGACTTTTAAACAATTTATAATTTCACATGTCTCGTGAAAAAAATTAAGTGTTACATCATTTTTTAAGGAAAAAATATTTTCTTTCGAATGAAATCATTGAAAATGCTATTAAATCAACAATTTTGGAGAATTTTGTGAAAATTTATAAATAATATCGCTATTCCATGTATTTGTACCAAACTATACACTTTATCGTATGACGTCATAGGACACACTTTTGATTGCATCCAATGAGGTTGCTTCTAGCGAATAAGGCAAGACATTTGAAAGATGTCATTTGATTGGACAATGTCTTACTTGCCTGTGTGTTCCTGGGTGTGCCGAAGGCCACACGGTTGCCCTTTGATAAACATATACGGGATATATCGATATATTATTTATCGATATGTTAAAATATTTTTATTATGTTTTATTTCTACTACATCGGATCCGATATGATATATAATTTTTATTACCAGTCTTTAGAAATTGGGTCAGGTCAGGTCAGAAAGAAGAGGAATATCAGTAAACAAAGTTAGTTTCGGAAGATTAAAAAAAGACAAACATAAAACGAAAAACTAATATCCACAGGTCCGAAAATAAAGCCTTTGAGCATAGAATACAGAAAGGGAGGGGGTCAAATTAGCGTTTCATTTCCGGGCCCGAGGATTAATTGTCTTTTTTTAAAGAAGCTGTATCTTTTAATTATTGCTTCTCTTTTTGCGTTATTTATATATTTTTTTTTAATTAAAAAAATTATTGATATTATACCATGCGTACTACTACTACTACTACTACTACTACTACTACTACTACTACTACTACTACTACTACTACTACTACTACAACTACCACCACCACTACTAGTACTACTTTTTTGCTTGGATTTTTGGTCAGGCCAAATCAGATCAACGAAAAATATTGGTAAATAATATAGTTCCCAAAGATTGAATTGAAACCAAAGACAAAACTTTCATCCACTCTGGTTAAAAAATACAGCCTTTTACTTTGGCCTATACCACTGATTTTAAAGTTAATTTTTAAATTATTCTTATTTCTTTTTATCTCCTAAATGAATCTTTAAAAATCCTACAAATAAATTATACATAGAAAACACTAGAATCAATTTGCTCATAAATTAAATGTAAAACAAAAATCATTCTGTACTCAAAGGTAAATCTACAATCTGTAATTACAACTATTTGCCTATGCTATAACTATGACTACTACTGCTATGAGCAGTGCTGTTAGGACTACACTGACTTCTACTGCAACTAATTTTGTTTCTTCCTTACCTCGTTTCACTAACTCTCAACCCAGTTCTATTCTCTTTCGTAAGCTTATCTGTAAAGTTTTCATTTTTTTGTTGCTTCCCCTCCTGTTTTTCTCTGTATCATAAGAAATATAAATATATTACATATATATATATATATATATATGTAATAGATATATATATGTATATATATATATAGAGAGAGAGATACGAGGGATGTCCGAAAAGAAACAGGAAAAGGGGCATAACTCAAAGAGTTTTGATCAGATTAATTTGAAACTCACACAGATTGAAGTTCACTCTTTCACTACTTCTCAACATAATCCCCGTTGAGATCGATGCATTTTTGCCAGCGCGACAGCAGCGAATTGATACCCACTCGAAAGAAATCAACGTCAAGATTATCAAACCAATTCCTCAATTCACTGATGAGGTCATCTTCTGTCTCGAAAGCCATGCCTCCTAAATGGCGCTTCAAGGGTCCAAACAAATGAAAGTCAGAGGGTGCCAGGTCTGGACTGTGGGCAGGGTGAGGTTGAATCTCCCAACCGTAGCGCTGCAGCCATTGCTGTGTAAGGTTTGCTGAATGAGGGGTCGCATTATCGTGCTGAAGCACAAC
>BLXT01000847.1:1379309-1390146 GCA_019648995.1 Plakobranchus ocellatus | reverse complement strand
ATTTGTTGTACTGGTGTTTCCCGTTTACAGAATTGAAAAATATGGATTGGTTCATTCAAGAATTATGCCCCTTTTCCTGTTTCTTTTCGGACGTCTCTCGTACATTTAAAAAAAAAATAATAATGGGGATAATAGTTTAAAATTACTTGCTTTGAATTAGCTCATTAATTTAAATTTCAAGTACTAATACATTTTCCTTTATCATTGCTGAAATTGATAACAACAAAAAAAAAGTATTGCTAGCAATATTGTTCATTTTTTTTCAGAATATTGAGCATAGTTAAGAAGTTCAAACTAGATATACATGTATTTACATTGTCACAATGCAATTGTCTTTTTTCTCTTTGGCTGTGAAATATTTTTACAATGTTATGTTATTCTTGGCAGTGCTATCTCAATAGGCATATACGTAGCGACCATTTATTACACATTGTTGAGCGAGTAGGGACATTGTTAGACAAAGAACTTAAACCAAGTGTTCCTGGTGTAAAGTCATTGCTAGGAGCAGGGAGTCTGTCACTACTTCGCACAGCTGAAGGTTAGTAAATTAGTTACTTATTTCTCATCACACTTTTTCATAGTCTTTTAAATGACTCAAAATTACAAAACCCTATTTATTGAAATGTAGTGTGGCTACCATTTATTTTTAAGAAAAAGCTTTCTTCTGGCTCAAGAGAACTATAAATTATTATTAGAGCTTCCTAAATTATTTAACATCATCTTTTATCATTGGTCTTTTGTACCCAGTAGAATAAATGTAATTATAAATGTGTTTTCCGCCTTGATCATTCAATTTTTCAACATCTTTACTATATATATTTGTCTACTTTGAATTTCATTTCCCGAACTATAAAACAGAACAGCTTTAAATTTTGTATGAAAGATTAGCTGTGTTGGTAGGGTGCACTGATTATGTCTAAAAGCCCAAATTCTAGCTCCTTCTATTTTTTTGTTTATATTATTACCTCAAAATATAAGTCAGAATTTCACAACCAGCCATGTTGCTAGCTTTCAAATGCTTAGGCCTAAATTTCCGGTTTATAATTGTTTACATTGACGCCATAGAGATACATGTATCAATGGCTTTCATTCAGGACTGCATCATAAGCTAAAATCTTGATTCTAGCTTAGATATATCTATATCAAGGTGTCATTGTCTAGGTCTAGTTATGCCAGATTAGACCTACAGATCTAGATTCAAGGCCTTATTTTAGCTTGAAGAGAATCTAGATCTAAACTAGCAAGAATTATGTCTTAAAACTTTCAGGAGTTTTACGAAAAATAACATTCAAAGTATACATAAGGAATACCTCTGCATCACATTTCATGTCATGCAGTATGCATGTTATTCAGATCAAGATTCTTGGGTTCCCTTAGATCTAAGTGTTTAAAGCAGCATCTCATGTCGACATTTGGATTATTTGAACTATTGTTACTCTCTCTCTCTTTCTTTTCTTTTCTCTCTCTCTCTTCATCTCCCTACTTCTCTCTTTCTTTCCTTTGAATCACAGTGATGCGATTCCACACCATTTGTAGAATGGGTTATACAACAACTAGTTTATAATAACTATTGCCATATATTTTAAATCTTTCCTTTTTAGTTTATATAAAAGACATGTATTTGTTAAACATATAATAAAAGATAAAACTTACTAAAAGATTTTTATTTTTCGTTGCTGCCATTCGAACAAAATTTTAACAACCTAATGTGATTTTGAAAGTTTGCAAATGGAGTAATTTTTTTGCTTCTATTGGTTTACAGGCTTCTTTACTGCTTACAAGAAAAATAATATTAAACTTACTTTATGCAAGAAAGGAGCTTGCTGTATCAAATTTTTATAAAAATTGACTTTTTTCCTCTTTTGAAAAAGCCTTTGATTTAATATATGAAAGTTTTTAAAATTGCTTTGTTTCTGCTTTTTATTTCTAGGAAGTAGACTGACGAAATGGAGCATTGCCCATCATATTGTTCGACAACATGGAGCACCAATGTTTCCTCCATCGAATTTAGCTATACCCTCTGTCCGTAAGTAAAGCCTTTATGAATCTACAGTTACTTGGCTATTGTCCTGACATCTGCTTTTTTTGTCTTTTTCAACCCCAAATTTTGCCGTAAAGTTTGCCAGGAACAGCCAACTTCGCTACAAATATTCCATATCAAATTCAGTGTTGCTTTTTTCTTTGAAAAAAGTACATAGACTGTTATACACACATGCATCATAGAAGATTGGGAAAGCACTATTTTATTATTTGCACCTTTATTTACATTTTATTAATTGGAACAAATATATTAAAGAATACAATCACCAACTCAAACTTATTAGAGCAAATTAAACAAGCAAAATTAAACAACATAGAGTATATATAACAACGTATTGCCCATAAGGCTTTATCAAGTAAAAAAAAAATGATGATCACAAATGAGATACCATAGATACTAGCTAAGCAAAGAATCATTGCATAAAATATAAGCTTATTATTATTATGAGAGTTTATTATTAGAAATGAAAAAGATCCGTTAATAAAAATAATTTTGATGTTTCTGTGAGTGCTGTATTTGTGTGATTTTTTTTCCTCTACTGAAATTCATTGGAACATACACAGATACCTGCAACATTAATTTTCAGGAATCATGGGAACAAAAATAAGGAACTTGAGAATGAGACTAAAATAAGGGATTTTTAATGATGCAAAACACATTTAAAAAAAAGGTTTAATTTTACACTTCAACATTCTAAAATAAAGAATAGAGCAATAAGGTAAAGAATGTGGAAAGAGGAAGATCAAGACACACAGAAAAAGACCTAGGAGGAAAAGAGAAATAAATAAAAAAAAAAGACCAATGCTTATCTTTTTTTATTTATTAGGTAGAGAAGAAGTGGTGGTGAAAACACCAGCAGTAGCAATACTTCTTTTACTATTGCTACTATTAGGTGGTGGTGGAAGAACTGTTCTTGTTGGTGGTGGTGCTGCTACTTCTACGTCCGTAAAAGGTTGCCAGATTTGAATGGTGATCAAAATAAGACCCAAAGGGACAATTTCATGCCTTATATCTAAAAAATGAAGGAATAAAGATTAAAAAAGATGAATGGAGAACTCAAAAAAGCATCAAAGTACTATTTTGGTTATTTACATGCATGGACATATTTAACAGCTACTCAAAAAACCAAGGGATAGGAAAAAAAGACTGCTAGTAAAAAAAAGAAAGATATGAGTTGAATGATGATTGCCAAGAAATCAAAACACTTAAAAAAATCATTCTACTTGACAATGTATAAAAGGTTGAAAAAAATAGGAGGAGGAAAATCAAACTCATCAAATAAATGTTGGAAAAACTGAGGAAAAAAAAAACATGAAGGAAAAGATCAGAATACATTAAAAAACATTCTGAGGAAAAAGATAAAAGGTTGATGTAATGAAGGGAACTTCGCAGGACCACCAACTGAATCAAAACAAGTTGAAGTTGTTGTAACTATCATTAGTATGAAACAATGGAAAAGGGAAAAGCAATTGGATTAAAAAAAAAACAAAGAACATACAAGTTGAACAAACTGAAGTAATTTAAGATTTTGGAATTGAAAAGTTAATATCTTTCCTTAACAAGATATGCAGTACAAGCTGCATTGCAACAGACATGACAAACTCTTGTATATTTATTCCCTAAACAAAGAAAGGAGGAGCCATTGGATGTGAATAACAAAAGCATCAGTATAGTGAACCATGTCACAAAGAAAATGTAAAGATGGCTGATGAGCAGTGCACTTTTTGAACTTGACGAGAAAGGAATAGCACATGCTATATACACGGATCGCGAATCCTACAGGCCCAGAAAAATATCTCTAAAATTTGATTATACAAAAGCCTTTGACACCGTAAAGCACAATGGAATATGAATCACCTCATGTACAAGTAGGTGGGAAAGATCTCAGAATCATTATGTAAAGGAAGCAAACTGCCCCTAAAAGGAAAGGCAATCAAGTCATCTCATTTGAAAAAATAAAACCAGGAATAAGATGAGGCTGTGGACTAGCTCCTGATATATTCTCTCTGTACAGCAATGCCATTATGAAAAATCAAGAAGACATGCTTAAAATCAAAGTGGGTGTAAAGTTAATCAATATTAACATTAAATTTAATATTTAGTGCTGTCTTAATTGCAGAAAATTAACCTGGTTTACAAAAACTAGTAACGATTAACTTGGAAACAAAAAAAAAGGGACTTGAACATTAGCAGCATAAGGAAAGAGCTTATTGTCATTAGCTACAAGTGACAAAGCAAACAAGACTTGTAACATAGTTGTTGAAGATATGAAGCTCAAGCAAAAAGGTGCTTTCGAATATGAGGTTGTATATATCACTAAGGATAGCAAAAAAATCTCATCAAGGACCAGCCAGGCCAAAATTTATTTTAAAAAATTAAATCCCTTCTAACCGAGAAAAATCTATCATAGAAAAAAAAAGGACAGTACAGTGTTATAGATCCTATCCTTACGTGTAAACGTCATGGCAAGAACTTAAAAACCGCAAAACCAGAAGCAGTGGTAATGTGGTTTATAAGATGAATACCGTGGACTGGGAAGAAATCTTCATATGGAAGTCCTGAGTGAAGCAGGATTGAAAGATAATGTGTCAAGAAAATATGAAGAAGACAAGCAAGCATTTTAGGCCACATTATGAGAAGAGTAGACTTGTAAAATCATAATCTTCTTCACATACCCTTTTTTGGTACAGACATTGGCGATCATGTTCTTCCACTCAAACCTATTCTCAGTTAACCTAGTAAGTTGTTGTTGCTACTCTTGCCTATTGCCGATGACTTAAGTCTTTCAATAAAGGTTATTCTCTGCCTACCTCTACTGCATTTGCCTCCAATCTTTTCAGTGATTGCTAAGTGTTCTAAACCCTTGTGTCAGCAAATGCCTAAAAACTGTAGTTGCCTCTGTCCTATGGTTTTAATAAGTAATATGTCAAAATTAGCCTCGTTCAGTACCAATTGATTGGGCTTTTTTTCTGTCCATGATATCCTCATTATTCTTCTGATAAATCACATCTCTACTTTTCTGTCCATGATCTCCTCGTCATTCTTTTGATAAACCATGTCTCTACTGCTTCTACTCCAGTTTTTTCTCTGTTTTCTTGTTTAGTGTCCAAAACTCACTACCATACAAAAGTACTGATCTTGCATATGTTTTTATTACTCTTATGTTGTTTTTCATACTTATGTTTCTCTCTGCTAGTTTTGGTTCCATTTTTTGGAATGTATCTTTGGCCATAGCTATTCTTTTACTAATTTCACTTGTGCATCTGCCATCTGATGTTATTAGGTTATCTATGTATTTGAATTTTGTAACTTGTTTGATTTGTTCTCCTTTGCTAACGAGATTGCATTCCTTTTTCTTTACATTCAGAAACAGGCCCATTCTTTTGCTGTCTAAAACTACAGTATCTAAGAGTTTTTGGAGTTGTTCGCCAGATTCTGCTATTAAAACTGTATTATCAGCATACCTGAGATTATTAAGGTTAACTTTAAGCCTGAAATATCAAGATTTCTTAAGATTATTTCACTATATAGGTAAAAAAGGTCATGAGATATTACACATCCCTGGCTCTTTGATGGATTTGAAATCACTATGTTCTTCAATTTTTACAGATGTAGTTTGATCCCAGTTGAGATTTCTAATTACTCTCAGATTTTCCCCACCAGTGTCTAATTTTTCTAGCATATTAAACAGCTCTACATGTCTTACTTTGTCAAAGGCCCTAGAATAATCAATGAAGCAGAGGTGGAGATCTTTTTCCATTTCTATACACCTTTCCATAAGCATTGACAAAGTGAATATTGCATTTCTGGTCCCTTTATCAGACTTAAGTCAAACTGTTTTGGAGATATTTCTAGTCTTAGATTTGCGCATTTCTATGCATCAAAACATGTAACAGGATTTTTGTGGCTCATTAAACTGATAGTTCTGTGAAGTTCACATTCTGTTGCTCCTGGTGTTTTACGCAGACTATAAAAGCAGATTTACATAGATCTTCTGGAATTGTACCACTATTGTATATTGCATTCAGAATTTTAGCTGTTTATCTATTCCTATATTATCTCATGCTTTAATTATTGCTACTGGTATGTTATCTGGTCCTGTGGCTTTTCCATTTTTCATTTTCTTTATTGCTACATCTACCTCTAATTTAAAGATAGTTGGGCCTTCTATGTTTTTCTTTATTTTGTTTTTTTTTTGCACCTATCATCTTTAAAAAGATCTTCAACATATTCTGACCATCTGTTTAGTATTTCCTTCTTTTCCATTAACATTGTTTCATCTTTTGATCTGATACGTTTGATTTTGTTACACAGATTTCCCTAATTTTAGTATGCATCGAATTTGCTGTCTATATTTATAGCTTTTGCTCTTTTTCCGGACATTGATCATTAATCCATTCTTCTTTTGCTGCATTGCATTTTATTTTGATTTTGTTGTTTAAGTCTTTGTATTTGGCTTCTACTTTTTTTTTTGTTTGCGTCTTTCTACTATCAAACGGAGTATTTTTTTGTTTATCCATTTCTTATGCTCTTTTTTATTTTTTGGGGGGGAACATTTTTCTCTATGAATTCAATAAGTGAATCTCTCTTTTTTGACCAAAGTTCTTCTACTTCTGAGATGTTATTTAGAGTCTCATACATGTTATGCACAGCTATAGCAATTTTGTCTCTTAATTTTTTAAATCCATTTAGAATTTAGGATTAGCCTTTGCCTTTCTCAATTTCATAAGTTTTATCTGAAATTTACACATGACTGGAATATGATCTGAATCACAGTCTGCTCCCGGCAATGAATTCGATGTTTTGACGTGCTTCAAAATTGTTTCTGAATGAGGATATAATCTATTTTGTTTCTACTTCTATCGCTGGGGCTCTTCCAAGTCCACTGTTGCTTAGGATGGTTTTGATACCAAGTTTTTGTAATGTTTTTTCTATTTCTTCATAAAACTTTTTAAATTCTATGTCTTCACCGTCAGAGGTTGGTGCATACACTTGAATAATTCCTAGATTTAATGGTTTGGCACCAATTTAGCTTCAACTACTCTGTCTGAAATTGGACACCAACTCCTTAGACTTTTTGCTGTTGTTACATCAAATAAGATACCAACCCCTCTTTCAAATTACCACTGGAAAAATAATCAGCAAAAGAGGCAGAGAAAAGATCTGCATTACTGTATGGAGTCATCTCATAAATGATGGCAAATGAAATAATGGAACTAATATGAGCCATAAAGCAAGCCATTTGATGATTGATGTCAAGTATTGCGGTTTTCCTTCAGGTTAATTCAACTGTCCTTCTGTATGGCAATACCTGTTTTTATTCAAGTTTTTCTGTTGATACAAAAAAAGAACTCAACTGTGACCTGTGCCATTGTTGATTAAAAAGATCTGAAGAAGCATAGAGTAAGTGTCAGTTCCTTGAATGATTATTTCTTCAAGAATTTTTTCTTGAGAACTGTGTAAATTTAGATGTTGGGATACAATCACAACTATGGCTAAGATATTTCTCGCTGTATTACTAAAGATTTTGGCTTTTTTAATTTTGTTTGCCCATTTGTAACATCTGACCTTTAAGTTCAGACTTGCTTAATCTTATTGAGATTTCAAAGACTGTGATTTCTATCCTATTTAAGAGCACCCGTTTCTAGCACTTGCTTACTTTGTAATTTGTAATCAGATTTTACTTTTGACAGCTATCCCTTGACAGAGGACCAATTTGAATGACAGAATTTTATTTGCCATCATGAACATTTTGTTAATTTCTTATGCATAGGCATTGAACGATAAAGTGCACATGTATGTTTTATGTACTTCATTCAAGAGTATGATTGGTGTCCGTGTTGAAAGGATTGTTATATGAATTTCAGCACACATGTTACGGGCCTATCAAACGTGTGGAGTTGTGAGGCATCATAGTATTTTTCCAACGTCTGTTTTTCATAAAGTTGGGATGCATGGAAGAAAATTGGGCCACTTATCTGCTGTGTATTGTGTACTCTTTGATCAGAGTGGCCGCTACATTTTTACGGTAAAGTTTGCTTTGTTGTTTATTTATTTATTTTTGTCCGTTTAAAAAACATTACATGTATGTGTTTGGCTCAGATCATGGGTACACCCTTTGTTACATCTTCCTCAATTTTTTTATTTTTTTTTGAATGAAAGCAATGAAATTTGGTGAATGAACAGGCTAAAGACTATATTATCATAAAAATTTACTCCCAGAGCAGGAAACATTTTTGTTATTTCAGGGCACTTATTTTTAGATATGCTGTTGAAAATCTTCTGTGCGTTACTTGGTGTCCCTTACAGTAATCCTAGCTCTGCTGTTATATTATTGTAAACCTTGATTTATTTTGTGCTAGGAAGCAGATCTGGCCTGCTATAAATTAACAGAATAAAATAAATATGAGATCTGTAACAAGCCATACTCATACGGGACACCGTCACGCACAGATGAACGAAGACTCACAGTTTTGTCAGTACAGTTTGGAATATTCCAAGTGCCCATTTCAATTAGCACTCACTTTTCAACTGTCAAAAGTTTAAATAATTGAGCATTAAAACAATATAATCTTCCCAGTAAAACACCAGTATAGTTTATAATTGTCTCTTCTGTACGTAACTGGGACACCAAAACCATAACGAAAACAAAAATACGAGAAGGAAGTATGAGTAAGACAAAGAAATAAAATCAAAGGTTTATTCCAAATTCAAAATGCACTAGAAATAAAAAAAAAAAAAGAAAAGAAAATTGTATTTGAGGGTGGGAAGCCAAACAATCTTTACGAAATGAACTTGTATTTCCCTCTTCCGATTAAAGTTGGAGGTGGCAAGATCTGAGGAATGTCACTCCCAGGCACAAGAGAAACGTCATCTTTCACTGGCCACACATAAGCATCCCTCTTCTTCTCCATGAACCTGATCTCCCACTCCCCATCAATGCAGTCTTGGATCTGTATAGAGAGGGGTTGTGGACAAAATGAAGAAGACCTTAAGTTTTAGCTAGTTTATTGTGACAATCGGTGTCAATGACAAACAGCACTAAGAGTAAAATATTTATCTCACTTATATTTCACATGCCGATGAAGCAGGCATTGTATTAAGCAAATGATACTGCATGGCTATAAGATAGGTGTTCTGAAAGAATTACAGAAATACACAAAAAATGGGCAAATCATATCGCTACTTAAAAAAGTTTTCAAACCACTAAAACCGTTATTAGTGCTCACCTGCCTTTAGCTTTTCTTTAATCCAGCGACGCGTACTGATAACACATACATTACAAACGTGAAATTCCCTAAAGTTGCTAAATGTATAATGAACATAGTGAGCAATTGATACAAAGATCGATGCTAATTTGCCCCAGGATAAGGCTAAAGACTAAAGTTGATCATTAAAATTAAAGTACAAAATAATACTTACATTACAATGCCACGGTAAGGGCGGCGAGCACCATTTTCTGCGTACAGAAACATCTCAAGGTACTGCCCGACTTGAAAGGTTTGACTTTGAGTCACCTAAGTTGGAGAGACAGAGGAAAAGAGAAAGTTATCAATTACAAGCCTATAAAATTTGACGAACTGAAAGTAGTTCCCCTAACCGCGAAACACGCAGAGTTCGTAGGATGTAAGCTGTCTCTTTTTTTAAAGAAGTAACTAAAAATATTGAGAACAGCTTCCTATTTTTAAATATTAAAGTATTGAATCAAAAGAGTAGTTCAGACATTCGTTCGTGACCGAGACACTGAACTTGTCTAGATCTGTGCTTTATTGTCGTGTCCCCGTTACGCACGTTAGAATACGTAAACTTTATCGAGTTGAAGAGCCTAGATGTAAACAAACAATGTTTAAACGATGAAATGGCATTAAAATAGTTCTGATAAGGATTAAATTATGTGATTAATGCTTTCTTTTCTCTTACTTAAGTTCATTTTCAAGCAAAATCTGTTTTTTACGTTATCCGAAAACATTAGATCTAGGCACCTAAACAAAATTTAAATGGATTTTTCCACAAATGTGCTATGAAACAAAAGAAAAATGTCTTAACCACAGTGTCTTACCTTTTTTAGTCCGAAAAAACACTCGTAGGCACAGATCGAAGTGGATTTTTAGAGCAACGTTGAAAGTTTTGTGTGCGTAACAAAAGCGCGAATAGCAGGACACGAAGGGAAATCATTGCCTAGTTTACGATATTCATTTCCCCTAGCCAAATTGTTGACATCATGGCTAAAAATAACCAGATCCTCAACTGCCAGTACACTGTTTCGATAAAATTTAGGATCGTTTCTCCCATGATGTTTGCAACTTCTGTGCGTTACAGCTGTGACACCAAACTTCCACGATCGAGATAAATTCGGTAAACTTACATATTACAGTATTTAAACCTCGCATAGTGCTCATTTCATCAAACAATGATAGCAGTGTATCATATTTACCCTCTATAAAATTCATCTGAGATATTTAAGAGGTAGCGAGAAGGCCGTTTTTAGGACTGTTAACTGTGACACCAAGGGTAATGCACGAAATACATATTTTATACCCGATCTGCGTTCAAACAGTCAAATACATTGGAAGTTCTTTTACGTTTGTCCATTACGGCCATTTAGATACTCCACGGATTTTTTGTTTATGAGACTTTTTGAGTCTTCAGCTGTTTCACAGGCATTTGAATGTCTGCTTAGAAGAATGTTACAATTTAAACCCTATATTTTATAGCTTTTTTACTACTAAAATTTTTATTTTCATAAATCCAGCCAGCTTAATAAACCAAACTTGGTTTGCCTTGTCTCGTTAGCCA
>BLXT01000847.1:1366360-1379274 GCA_019648995.1 Plakobranchus ocellatus | reverse complement strand
CTTTGAATTACAAGTGACACAGAATGTACCCATGATCTGAGCCAAACACGTATAATGAATCATTGAAGTAAGAGTTATATGTTTATTGTGTATCTTGCAACAAATATAAAGTAAATAAATTTTTTCTTATTTGTGATGTAGTGACTGAGTGAGGGGAAGCACAGCACATGTTGTGAACCTACTTTTTTTAGCATAGAAAAATGTGAAGTAAGCTCATACTTTATACCTATTGAGATATATAGCCTAGATATAATGATATTGAGATGTGACCTCAGCTATTTATTTTTCCTTTTCATTTAAAAAATTGATCTTAAAAGTGTTTTTGTAATGCAAAAAATTTGGCTAAAGTCATCTTTTTGTAGGAGCTTATATTGTCATTCTCTCGCATCTCCATTCATACGCTATTGATATTAATGTGTTATAATATGTTGCATTCCAAAATTTAGCCTAAGAATCTAGTGTTTCATCCATAAACAGTGCTCATGAATAAATTATTTATAGAAGTACAAGAAGTGCGCATAATCTAATGTTGGCAACCAGAGATTCAGTACTCTTCATGATTTCTTACTATCATCATTTAAACCAGATTACACAGCCTCTGTTATCTGTAATCCCTCAAAAGTTTTAATCTGCTATTCCATTTTGATTTATAGGCTTTAAGCATTCATTCAATCAGTCTAAATATTTTTTTTTAAATGAATTTGAATCACAAATAAAGTGTAGTCTTTAGGAGATTGTTTATACTTTTCAAGATGACGACATGGGCACTCTCAAAGCTCTAAAAGGATTGTTAAACTTCAGCCACGTAAGAATTTTTAGCCATATACAAGGAAAAAAACATCAGTAGCATGTTTTCTGTATGCTTTGCTTGTCAAGAGAATACTTCAGATGAGGCTAATGAACCTCTATGGTAATTACAAAAGCTAAATGAGTTCTGGACCTAGGCCAATCAAAATCTCGATCTAATACCACCCATTTTCCAATCTTTTTTTGGATTTTAAGATATATATAGATTTCGCAAAACAATGTCAGCAACAAAGTAATGCATGGGATCATCAGAAAGTTTGAAAACGGTCAATTAATTTGGAAGTAAGAAAATACTTGAATGCTGATTATCTTTATGAACCAAAACTGAGAGATCATTTGAAATAGATATGGTACTTTACTGAAAACATATCCTAAAGAAAATACACACAAGTTTATTTGTTTTTTTTTCAATCACAGGGAGCAGATGATGGCCTTGTCAAAATCTGGAGTGCATATGACATGCGTTTGCTGGCAACTCTGCGAGGGCACTCAGCAGAGATCACTGACATGGCTGTTTCATTTGACAACAACCATCTAGCGAGCAGCAGTTGTGATAAAATTGTGAGGGTGTGGTGTTTGTGCAGCAAGGCCCCAGCCGCAGTTCTGCAGGCACATTCTGCCATGATCACTTCAGTACAGGTGACAGGATTTCTTTTAATCTTACATAAGAAAAGACTTTTTGACAACAACTTATAACCTGTCATAGCTATAACTTGTCTGTACATTTTTTTTTTTTTTCAAGCTATAGAATGTGCATATATATATATATATATTTTTTTTTTCAAATTGTGTTTGCAGTTCTGTCCTAAACCTCAGGGGCATATTAGGTACTTGGTCTCAACAGGGAATGATGGATGTGTCTGTTTTTGGCACTGGAATATCAATACTAAGGAATTTGGGTATGTGTTGATTTTTTTAAAGACTGCAACATTATCTTTATCTTGTGCAGTAAATCCTTTTACTCATCAGAATTTTTAAAATAATGAGCTGATGCATGAATTTGTTTATTCTCATGATCTTTATTTTAATCGGGTGTAATAATTATTTCATTGTGTATATATATGCTTGTATTTATTTAATTTTCTATATATATAGGTAGTGCTTACATATCATGAAATAAACTTGACCAAGAAAAAGAAAAAAGAAAGCAGGAGTTAGCCATTCTAAGTAAATTAAAAGTTTTTAATTTTATTTCATGAACATTTGCTTAGCAGGGGGATTCCGTACCAAGTACTGTACTAAAATTTCCCTGAAGTGGAAAGAAAAATGCTTTTCATTTTATCATACATCTGTTGATAGAGGAAATTGTTTAAAAATTTTTATTCTCAGGCCTAAACCTATTAAATTCATTGAGCGATCAAGGGCAGGAGCCCAGATGCTGTGCTCATCTTTCTCACCTGGAGGAGTTTTCTTGGCCACAGGCAGCTCAGATCATGTTGTGCGTGTTTATTTCTTGCATGCAACAGGCATCGACAAAATTTGTGAGCTGGAAGCACATGCTGTAAGCCAACTTTTTTTGCTCTATTTCTAGGTGTTTCATAATTCATATATTTAATCCTCTATTTCTGGATGTTTTGAATAGTGCAAAAGTTCTTTTGGTGAGATATTTTGTTTCATTTCCCTTTTGTTTAATTTCTTTCCAATAAATTATTTTTTTTCCACAATTATATTTTAAATAATGTGTAGTATTTAAAGAAGATCAGCTCAGGCCTGCAAGAAAAAATTTACTTTTAAGTCTCATTATGCATAGCAATAAAAAATTCACTGGTGCTAGTTTTATATTTGCTTTTTAACCCACTGGCTACTTTTGTAGGAAAATTTTGTGGACGGCAAAATACCAATCCGGCAACTCCTGCAGGTTCCATTTTCCAAATTTTTTCTCATGTAAATATCGCAACATTTGCGGTATAAGTTACGGCGTTGTTTAGATTAACCATTTAGCTTTGAATGATATGGGCGAAATTTGTTTTGGACGATTAGTACGAGCAGGAGAGCAATTTTACGACACCTCTAGCAGCTACCAGTTTCTGACCGATTTTTAGATGGAGTCTCATAGATTTAGACTATGATGAAAGTTTAGATATTGATAGCATTGTGGGAAATGTATAAGATCCACATTATGAGCCCTCAAAGCGAAAAAAGCCTAGACTCCTCAAAAGTAGAGGGAATGGAAAAGGTAGGGGCAAATCGAGCCTCACCATGGATAAGTTTAGATATAAACCCCAGCCTCAAGTTGGAGCTAGATCTAAATCAATATCTAGTTCTAAAAAATTAACCAAATGATATAGACTCAATTTTTTTTTGGTAATGTAATCTTTATCGTCTTGAAAAAGTATGGTTCAAATTTCATAGGCATATCTTTACTAAAAAATGCACAGTGGTTTTTTGAAAATACTCCCGAAATGTCTGTACACAGGGAATTATTAGGAATAAAAGTCTGGTAGTCAGTGAGTTAAAGGGAGAAAAAGTAGGGCCTACACTCTTGTTTCTTTAGGCACTTCTGAAAGTCTTGCTATACTGAAGTAGTTACTATTTAACCCTTTCAAACCTGAGCCCCCTCTGGCTGTCATCCTCTCCCACCAGGGCTCCTGAGCAAAGTGGCTGAGTTCAGGGTAGGGTTCAGATAAATTTATCAGAAGAATGATGAAGATAACATTTACAGAAAAAGAATCCAATGAATCTAGATCTAGGCTCAGTGAATGTCCCTGATCATCCCGTGTAAATTTTCTTTCGGAAATCTTTTTTTTTCACCATATATCTATATCTTCAGGTCTATATTCATCTATAGATCTAGATCTATATATCACTCTTCTACTAGATCTATATATCACTCTGTTACTAGATCTATACATCGCTCTTCTACTATATCTATATATTGGCCTTCTAACTCATTGTCATCACTGTCACTTTCATAATAAGGATAATCTTCGTCAAATTCTTGTTTTAACCTCATCAGAACAATGATTTGTTCAAGAAAATATTTGCAGAAAACAATTTTTGTGGTGGGGGTTTCCCTGACAACTCCCTGGTAAATCTACTGCTCTCTTCATATTATAACTGTGTTAAAAATTCACAAAACTTCCAGACAAAAAAGCTGAGCTCATGGTCGCAGCCATTTTTAAATTATATGACCTCATGTGTTGACACAGAAACCTGATTGGTTGAATATTTTGAGTCTTAGTCAGGTTCTATTGATGGGTTACTGAATCCCGGTCAATAGGAATCCGGCAGAGATCCATTGAAGAGGATCCCGATTAACTGGAAATCTGGTCTGAGGTTAAATTTATTTTTACTGCTTGACTTTCATTTCCTCGCATGTTAGAAATATTGTTGAATCATTTATTCTTTATTTTACCAGGATAAAGTTGACAGTATTTCTTACAGCAATCACTTGAATCGCTTTGTCAGTGGTAGCAATGACGGAACTGCACGGATATGGCACTATGAGAGACAGGAATGGAGGGCAACTGTTCTCAACATGAATGCTAAACTTCCAAGGTTTTTGTGCTTTCCATTACTTTTATCTTCATGACCTCCACATGTGTTCACTTAATCAGTTTTGAATCAAATTCTGACATGCTGAACAAAAGTATAATCGTTAGTGAATTAAGAATGAACTGAAGAATATGCCCCACAACATGGAAACAAAATTGTTGCATAGTAAAATCTTTTTTATTTAATGTTTCATCCAAAATCAACAAATTATATCAATTCTTCAATTTATCTGGGGTATTTTTTTGGTCAGAAATGAATATAGTAAAGGCAAATTTTTGTGCAATATCAACTTTTGAGGTACTGACTTGGCAACTCATTCAGACATTACTTTCTGTAAGTGTGAAAAAAATTATCATCCTCGATTGATGCTCTATCTTCTTAGCAGTGGATCATCTGTAAATACGAGCCTGTCTCATGAGAATGATTTACGCGTGACCATGGTCAGTTGGAATATGGATGATACAATGGTGGTCACAGCAGCATCAAATCTTACCATCAAAATCTGGAACTCTAACACAGGGAGCCTGCTTAGAATTTTGGAAGTGAGTCTTATTAAGTTATGAATTTCTCAATGTTTTATTTGCTTACTGAGTTGCTTTTGTCTTTCATACAACTTGCCGTAAAAAAACTATATAAAGCTCATAATGAATCTGCATTTAAAGTAAATCTTTTAGATTTCAAAATTTTGATTTTGTCTTTGAAAATATTCACAATCCACCAGTATCCACATTAACCTCCAGGCTTAACCCACCCAGATAAATATTTATCATGTTTTGATAATTAATAATTTTTTTTATTATGTTAGGGATGTAGAACAACTGTGCTAGAAACTGACATGTGCATGCAGATGTAACATCTTGTGTGAATACATGCCCAAACATCTGACTTGCAGGAAATTTTATTTTATGTTCAATCTTGCACACATGTTAGTCTTTTTCCTTTTTTTTGTGTGTGATTGACATCACAAAAAATTTAAAATTTATGGAACAGAAGTAAAAATGTGTTATTATTCAACTCCAAAGATTAATAAGGATCCTTCATTCAAAAAAGTTTTTTTCCCTTGTGAAAATTCATAATTTTTTAATTTTATTCTTTTTTTACTGCTCACCGTTTTTAACTTTTTTCCTTCATAATTTTCATATTTGTGAAATTTGCAAACATATTGCCCTGTAAGAAAAATATGTGAAATAGATTGTTATTAAAAAAAAAAAAATGTACCGCAGGGCCATGAAGATGAGATTTTTGTGTTGGAGACCTGCCCCACAGATGCTCGTATAATGCTCAGTGCTGGTCATGATGGAAAAATGATAATCTGGGACATTTATACTGGAGTTCGAATTAAAAAGTTCTTCAATTTTGTAAGTGTCTTTTTTCTTTTTCAATAACGCTGGTTTTAGGCATACTCACATTAATTTCCAAGTTTTATTCACACTTTTTAGCAGCTTAGAAATTTATTATTCATATGTTTTTCATTCCTGCAGATTATGGGAGTAATAATATTTAATATTTTCACAAGTGGGATAGTTTTAACAATTGCTATTGGCCTTGGCATATGGGCAAATTAGAGAAAGCCACTTTAAAAATCGACTTTTATCGTGATTGCTATTAGACTTTTAACTATCGATATTTAAAAGTTTCAAATTCTATCTTCTCTGCCAAATGACCCTGCGTTTATGGCCTATTATTAATGAATTCAATAGCATGGATAAAGCTGGATCTTTGATATTTTGTTACTAGTAGAATTTGAAGTTGATATACCAGGGAATAGCAGAATCTGGCGAACAACTCCAGATACTTCTAGCTACTGTAGTTTTAGAGAGCGAAAGAATGGGTATGTCTTTGATTATTTTGTAAACAAAACACAATGTATGGTCATCTCAAAGAAATCCTCTAACCCCAACTGCAATCTTGTTAGCAAAGGCGAAAAATCAAACAAGTTAAAAATTGAAATATCTAGGTTACCTGATAACATCAGATGGCAGATGTACAAGTGAAATAAGTAAAAGAATAGCCATGGCAAAAGATGCATTCCAAAAAATGAAACCAATACTGGCAAATAGAAACATAAGTATGACAACCAAAATAAGGGTAATTAAAACATATATATGGTCAGTGCTTTTGTATGGTTGTGAGTGTTGGATAATAATAAAGAAATAGAGGAAAAACTAGAAGCAGTAGAGATGAGGTTTATCAGAAGAATGATGAGAATATCATGGACAGAAAAAAGTCAAATGAATTGGTTCTGAGAGAGACTAATCTCGAGTGATCATTAATTAAAACCATAAGACAGAGGCAACTACAATTTTTAGGCCATATTTTTTTCACGACATAAGGGTTTAGAACACTTAGCAATCACTAGAAAGATTGAAGGTAAATGCAGTAGAGGTAGACAGAGAATAACTTTTATTGAAAATCTTACGTCATGGGCAATAGGCAAGGGTAGCAATAACTATTTGTAAGGTTAACTGAGAATAGGTTTGAGTGGAGGAATATGATTGCATATGTCTGTTCCAGTCAAGGTACCTGATGATGAGGATACCAGGGAATCTCAAAACTTTGGTTGGTAATTATAAATCTAGATAAAACTTCTCGGTGAAAAAATCTATTTTGAAAAAAATCACATTTGAAGTTTCTAGATCTAGAAGATTTTCACAAGAAAATTAAAGGAAAAAGTATTGAAATCACCTAAAAAAAACCTGTCAGATATGCAAGTCCTTCCTCAAGATCTGTGCACCTTTTACTTACTCTTGGAGGGAAAAATCAATGCAGATTTGGTAGATTCATTAGAAATCCTCTTGAAAAAACAGGCAAGCTGATTACATCATACCTCACAGTTGAATTTTCTATACTTGACCTGTGCGGAAAGCCAATGAAAAACTAACAAACTACACAGTGGCAAGTACTCATTTGTATTCAAATCACACAGGGCCAACCTTGCAAAGTTTGTGTGAGACAGGTCAGAAATATATCTATGTTTATCTATGCCTTGGGTTATGTCAATTTCAGATTGAAGGTCAGGGCCATGGTGCTGTGTTTGACTGTAAGTTTTCTTCTGATGGACACACTTTGGCAGCCACAGACTCTCATGGTCATCTGCTTCTTATGGGCTTTGGCAATAATGAGCGCTGCAAAAAGGTAGGCATGTAGGTAAAAAAAAATACAAATGATTAGAAAGGCAACATAGCAATTAAATTAAAGCCCTGTTTGCAATGAATTATATTTTCATTTTCATAAAATGTACATTTTTCTTACAAAACTGTATTTATGATATTTAAAAAGTTTGTAATGCAGGCCATACACCTACAAGTTTACTGAATCAAGTTTGCTGGATGCAAATCTTTACTCCAGTTTACTGTCAGGTGTGTGGCATTACTTGAAGTTTGTGCAAGTCATTTAGCTCAAGTTTGTTTGATTTGAACGAGACCGAAGTTCTGTTTGTTGTTTTGCTTTCAAGTCTCAAATCGTAGTACATGACTTGTGTTGACACTATCACTCCATCAATTAGCACTGATTCTGTGTCAGATATATTGGCAACTTTTAGAACTGACCCACAACTATTCTTACTTATCATAGATGTAAAAATTAAAATTTAGAATCGGTTCAATACAGTCTTTAATTCTCCTAAAGGTGTTGTGTGTGGTTTGTTTTAAAATGGTTTAGTTTGAAGTGCATGTATAGATAGCATAGCCATGAATGCTGCTTCTGCATTGGCGCCATTTTACTCAACTTGCTTTCAATTGAGGGGAAAATACTTGTGCAGTATTGGTTGAAACTTGAACTTGACTTGATTGCTTGACTGGTTCAAGTTTGCTCAAATCAAATCACTTGAGTAAAATAACTGTAACAAGTGGCTGGCTTTACAGACCTGTCAACGCTCTGTTTGCCCAAGAAAATTATGAGGCAGTTCTGTTAAAATGCTGTTCAGTGGTCCCAGTGGACAGAGAATAAAAAAAAATTCATGTTGTACTTTTTGTATCAGTTTGATGTTAACAAACGTTGTATACTAGGATGTATTTACCTATCTGAATTGTATTGAATATACTATTCTCTTATACATATGAAAATACATAGTATTTGTATGATCTTATTATCTTATTTGCGCTCCTTAATTTTACTCAACTCCCTGTGAGGCATAATACTAGAATAGGAGTAGTGAAGAGAGTGCGGACGCTGCAAGGTGAACTCTTTCTTGCTTAGTACAAAATGGCCAATGCAAGCACACGTGGGGCATATGTGGCAAGCCATCATACTTTGTGGCAGCCGCATAGGCGAAGGCGCTCTGACGTCACGTGTGACACCCACTATTCATGTAAACAATGCAAGCGAGCTAAGAAAAACTGACTGTAAAAATGTGTTTGTTTTTCATGTGAGTTAGCTTCTATCTACTTCCAACTAAACTGTCTTCAAATTGTTTTGTTTTTAGGCAAGTTGCACAAAATATAGGGCTTGTAAAATGAAGATTTTAGTCTAAAAAATTGTTGGTGTGGGGAATGTTTTTCTAAATTTCTATGGCTATGAATTAATGTGGGGGGGGTCCTGAAGATGGTGAGGAAAACGGAAGAAGGAACTGCATCGTTTTTAAGCATGAGATTTCCTGTTTGTGACTTTACTTACGATGTGTTTCTGTAAAGTGGTCACTACAACCTTTATCATGCATTCTAGAAAGCTCCCAAAAGTATCAATTGATAAATAGACCTCAACCATGCTGAATATCTCTCTCTGTCTTTAACTTTGGCAGAAAGCTGAAATAGTATTTAAAAGGCTAATTAAGAATACAAAGTTGGAAGAATTTTCATAGAGTCCTGATAATAAGTGATTATTTTGAGAAGGGTGAGACTGTGGAAGTTCTACGAAAATATGGATATATCTATCAAGATCTAGAAGTAGTAAACCTAGTTAGTAGATCTCAATCTCAAGAGACAATGGATGTGCAAGAAGTCTTGGACAAAAGACTGACTGAATCTTTTAAATGATTAGACTCTGTTAAATAGCACATCTTAACACAGGGATTCAGCAAATGTGAAATCTTTTAATATAACAAAGTAAAAAGCAAGGCCATACCATGCATAGAAAAACAAAACCCTAATGGCTTCTTAAAAAGCTTATGAAATGATTATATATGAATAAAATGAAATAAAACCAGTGGAATGAGAGTTTGTCTCATTTTACAGTTCTATTATGATATTTGTAAACACAGCAAGTGTGAACCATTTTGATTTGAAAACAAGGAAAGAAGTAGCCTACTAGGGTTTAAAACAGAATAGGAAATAACAAAATGAAACAAAAGTCAAACGTGAGGAGACTTCCGTTCATTGCTTGCCATAAAGTTGATATCTGCTGAGGCTTTCCATTCGGCGTGCCAGTCGCCCACACATCTGCTCTCTCTTTACTACTCCCATCTCTATTGGCGTAACCAGGTAGTTCTATATTGGTACATGACATGTAGTGCTTACTCGCAGACGATGATGTAATTTGAAAGGAGGCAGCCCACCTCAGATTTAGAGTGTGAAATTTCACATATATTCAGATGTAAGGATCCAGAAATGGCCAATCTTTAGCTAAGGATGCCTTATTGTTCCTTTATTCTTTGCTGACTGATCTTGCTATGATATATGGTATGATATATGATATATAATTATATTAGCTTTTGAGATGGATTGACACAGTAGATGTAAAGGCTACGACTACACAAAACTGAAACCTAGATTCCATTAAGATTATGGTCATCTGGAATGTTGGTGAATTTGTATGTGTGGTGTATTTGTGTGTAAGGGGGGGAGGGGGGAAGAGGGTTAGGCCTTCAGTTTATGATTGTTTAAGACTTTCATTATCACTGCAGATGTTGGTAACTTATAATTAGGCCTAAAATTAATCTCCAAATGACCAGCACCCTTTCAGACATAAATTGAAACATAGGAATGATGCACCTTGTACAGTTTGCAAAATTAATCTCCGTATGACAAGCACCCTTGCAGACATAAATTGAAATATGGGAATGATGCAATTTCAAGAGGGCAACAAAATTGTATTGGTACTATTGCCCATTGATATTATTGATTGTAGAATAAAGTTAGGAAACAGATTTGAAAACCCAGGAAGATAATCATTCTAAAACTTTGAAATAGTGAAATCATTGTTTGAAAGCACAAGTTTTCATCCATTAATCTACATGATACAGCAATTTAGTGGAGTTGGAAATGAATGGTTCTTATGGCATACTTAGTCTGTTTTAGATCCAGATCTACTATGTAGACCTAGATGCTATGCTCCAAGTAAATGATAATGTCAGGCCTGCATAGATCTGCATTTTGAAAGCAATGGCAAACTACTTCAGTTGCTGTATGCAAAGAATAACTGGGATCTTATCCCAGGTTCCTCAATGCTCAGGCTTATTGTTATTGTATGACTCACTTTACTTTGTGCAGCTAAATTTAGAATTTTTTTTTTGCCTATCAGATCCCCCAGCAGCTGTTTTTCCACACTGACTACAGACCCCTGGTACGTGATGCCAACAACTATGTTCTTGATGAACAGACACAGCAGCCCCCACATCTGATGCCTCCTCCATTTCTGGTGGATATTGATGGCAATCCTTATCCTTCTCATGTGCAAAGATTAGTACCAGGAAGGGAAAACTGTGCAGAGGCAAATCTTATTCCCCAGATGGCAGTCAATGCTGATGGTAAGGCTTGTCCAAAATTTTTTTCAATAGTCATGACAGCCCGCATCTTGTGAAAAGATCCTGTATTTTTGCCACTGTCTCATAATCCAGCATATTGGATTAAAAGTCCCACAAAAATAACAGAGTAAACCATTTTCGTTATTTTTTTGTTGTTATAGAAACCTAACTATATGAACACATACTGAAATTTTTACACTTCAGTATTCATTTTCTTACAGCTAGAAAATTGTTGTGAGTATGTCTTACTGAACATACATTGTTTGTGAGAAAGTCAGTAAATAGAAAGCCCAATCTTTTTAAATTTATGTAACATATCATCAACTAATGACAACAGTACCCCATAAAAAAAATCTTTTAAATTTATGTAACATATCATCAACTAATGTATAACAATACCCCATAAAAAAAACTTGATTGATGGTAAGCACTCAGCCTATGGCTAAAAACAAAGATTTTAAATTTATCTAAGATATTCAGTGTTAGTCATAATAATTGTGTAATTTTTGATGGCCTATGTTTTACATAAAGTCTTGTAAAAAATAAAATATTAACCATAACTAATCTTGAGAAAAAAAATGTGACTGTACGGAATTTAAATCAAAACATGAATATAAAATTTCAGCATTCACAATAGCATTCCTAAAATTTGTAATCCATTTAGAATTTTTAGTTATAGACAGTAAGTTTTCAGGAAAAATATACACCTTCCTGCAATTTTTACCCGTGGTTTGAGTTGGTGACAAGAAATGTAGATTTAATTCATTTGATACACCGATAAAGATGATTATAATATATTCACCCATCCTAAAATTGCATTTGTTGTCCTAAGTACATTTATTTAAAAAAATATTTTGTACAAAAGAAATATAATGGCAATGCGGAAATGTCTTGCATTATATATTTCACTTTTTGTAATAAGTAGAAATGATCATTGTATTTTTCAATTAAAAAAAGAAAAAAAAAAAAAGTATAGTGACAGCAGTAATCGTGTGTGAAAACTCATTATCAGATTAATTATTTTGTTTGTGTCAGTTCCCTACAAACAAATTCCTCAAATGTATATATGCAGCTCTGTCATTGTATTAAAAAAATATTCTGTATTTTGCTGTTTACAGGAGACCATGAGGTGATTGGCGACAGGATTCAAGAAAACAGAGGGGGGGAGCATTCAGAGTCTGAGGATGAAACACCTGACAGAGGTTTGTATGACACAAAAGTGTTAAAATGTGTTTTACATACCACTTTTTCAGCAGCATTTTTAAAAAAGTACTTGGAAACCTTAAACCGATTTTTTGGATTTCTCATACATCAAGAGGACTTGGTTCAGACCTGCCAACTTTCCGTTTTCGCCGGGAAAAATCCCGGTGAACGCCTATAAATTCCGTTTTCCGGGCTGGCCCGCTGAAATCCCGCTCAATTGTCCCGATGGACGGGAAAAAATTATCTCGTTTTATCTGTTGGATCCATGCAATATCTACCGACGTCTATTCTTTACCTGTTTAAATAGCATTGAAAATTTTTAAATTACTATCGACATAATCCAAGTATCCAATTTGCGGTCCATAACGTTAATTCAACATAACAAAGAGACCGAGCAGCTTCTGTGTTATTGATATGTCTTGGTGCTACATGCAGACATGCCGGCATTATGCTTTAGGTGTAATTCATCCCGCCAATGGGGAAAATGTTACACTTTGGCTGTTTAACTAAGGGCGTGTGCTTTTGTTTCATTTTTGTGCGATTTTCTTTCCATTCACATAGTACAAAAATGCAGTATCGATGGAAAGTTGATCCTCGTTTTTTTTTGTAACTGCTCTCAAAGTAGACCGGCTTAGTTTCTTTGATCTGACTTATACCAGGCTTGCAAAGTGTCGTTGGATTAAATAAAGCATCTAGATCTATCCAGAATTTTTTTTTCTTTGAGGGAGGG
>BLXT01000847.1:1283098-1296250 GCA_019648995.1 Plakobranchus ocellatus | reverse complement strand
AAGGGAAGAGAAAAAAAAACACTCTGAGATTAGATTGATAGCGATTGATAGATTGCTAAGGCATAGATAGAGATATGTAAATAATTGGCTGCAGGCAATTGGTAGATGAGCAATTGCCCAAAAGGAGGACCCCAAAATTGAGTCACTTATTTTACTGCGTTTCGAAAAAAAAAAAAAGAATTTCCAATTACGAAATGAAAAAAGGCTAATTGAGTATCAGTGACGCATGATTCATGTTAAATTGGATATTAGCAGTAGATCCATGTTAAAGAAAATAATAAAGAAATTAGTTACTTCGTGGTAAAGTCAAAGTGTTGATGGATGACCACTTTCATTGTGATCATGTTATTTACGTAGGCCTACGAAAGTTATTTGGCTAATTCACACAACAGGGATGCATTCAGACCGATTTTTTTAAAATACAAAGCATTACTTCTCATGTCATTACATTCACAAACTCAAGATTTATGTATTGATGTGTGCAACTTTTTCAAAAATGGACACTAGAGAATTTGTCGAACATAACAATAATGACAACCTACGTTTTGACAAAACCACAGATAACAGTTTCAAAAGATAAATAGGCGAATAGTGGAGCTCAAAAGCTCTGCGCCACCAAAACCTCATGCATACAGAGGTTTAGAACCATAAACCCTACCAAGCCGATGACGGAGGCAAAATCTCAACGCCAGGAGCGCTCATTAAAAAAGTATATATATAAAAAAAAAATTATGAAAAAGATTATCTTAGAAAACATTATCTGGATTTTGAAAGTTATGCTTCTTGATTGCTCAAAGAATGTTTTGCAAAACGCCCTTTAAGCAAAATCCTTCTTTTTATTATTTATTTATTTTTTATTTTCAGAAAATACCAAACAGATATTGAGGAATAAAAAACAAAAACAAACTTGACTCTCAAGCTATGGCTTAAAAACATTTAAAAACCGAGAAGAAAAATATGAAATCCAATTATACAATCTCTTAATTAATGTGATCATTCAATACTTTTCTACATTTTCAATTCTTGAATTGACTAGCGAGGGCAAAAAAAAAAAAAAAAGAAATCTCATGTAAAGCAAGTGATGATTGGGTTAGATCAAAGTAAAATCGATCAACATTTTCTAATCCACCTACCTCAGATCAGAGCAGAATTTATTACAATATCCTAAAGCATTTCTCTTTACACTCACGTTCCCCAAAACAAGCCTTGGCGTGTTGTGAATTAAATAAATCAACAGGGCACAGGTTTGTTCACACGTATTCCCTGCTACGTATGCCCTGTATAAGTGTAACCCCTACAAAACGTTTTCTGTTCACTGATAATCAAGTTCTTGCTTGACCCCTCCTAGACATCTCACCTCTGTGCATGTTTCCTCCATGTTAGTCCATTCTGAACAATCAAGCTGTTCAAAACGAAAAGTTGCTAATATTTTTGACCAGTTAATACAAACAGTTGTACCCGATGAGTACCGGATTATTTCCCCTTGTGCTTTTGTTATTGGGACTTCTCACAGGGCGCGCCATTGTTTACACAGTCTAATAGGAGACGCAGACTTGCAATCTTCCAACCCTGCTACCTCGGTAAGTCTTCAGTGATCGGGCCCTTATTAATGTTTCTTACTTTAAAAAAACTTAGGAGACAATAATCAAGAACGATGGAAATCTATGAGTAGATCCTCTGAACCACTGACAACAGCTGGAATTTTAAACCTTTGCAGATCGACATTATCTTCTCAAAAATGTAATATTTTTGTCAATAAATCAACGCGTCACTTTTTCTATAAACATCACAGATAAAGACACATAATCCTTAACACTGCGCATAATTACAGTATCAAAAGAGAAAGCTAGAATATAATTTCTCTTTCATTCTTTTTTAACACACGCTATGTTATGACTAATTTCTTTCTTTGTGAATTGTATTTTTACTGGGAAAGGGTAGTCTTCGAGACGTAAATAGAACTCTTATGAATAATTGCATTTGGATTAAAAAAAAAAACAATTTTGAAACATATGTAGGCTTTAGCCTACATATCCTGAATATTGTTCAATGAACGAACCACAAGGAATCGTGTCGATATTGCCATTTCGAAGCATTCCTTTCTCTGCTCTAAGGCTGCAAATGTCACACAGGTATGTTTGAGTAACGGAGGGAAGCTTTAAGTTTTGGTTTAAGTAAAGTGACCGTGATTAAATCAAGTGCATTGATCACAGAAAACGCACTGGGTGGCACGAAAAAAAAATCCTTTTATCATGATATGTACAAATATGTACCAGTAAATATTATATGGATCTTTGTACATTACAAAGGAAAGGTTGAAGAACATTCGCCCCCTCCATGCGTTTGATACGCGAGTGCAAATAAAGATGAATAATATTTTAAAAATAAAAACTGAATCACGCCATTACGAAAAATGATGTATTTGCATTTAGTCTGCAAAGTTCCTGCAATGCAAATGTGTACCCATGCAAACTATTATTATTACTTTACCAAATAGCATTATAATTTCCACAAAGTTTCCTTTCAATTAAGCCGCCCATAAATGAATATAAAAATCTAGTAAATTAATAAAGCTACATCATTAATCTCAGCATCCGGGGCCCGACGGGAGCCAAAATTCCTGAGATCACCATAGTGGACGCCACCAAATGCACTCATAAACGAACGCCACACTTCATAATCTGGTTTAGCTGGTATGAAAAGCGTTCGATACTGAACCAAGATGTGAAACACTGTTATCTCTGCTAACACTTGCTTCCAATCGCCCAGTACACTTTTGAAGCTCTACTGTGTCAGCGTACTGTCAGCCAAGTTGGTTTGTATACAGTACATCAGAATGATCAGCGTTTTTTTTTTTTTTATATAAGTCACATTATTTTATTACCATGTGCTTTTCATATATTATCAGATCATGGTATAGAGCTTTTGATAAAACACTATTTTTTTTCAGTAAGTGGCAAAAGCAATATTTGACTCGGACTTTCCGAATTCAAAGCTCAGTCTTTCTATTGACCACTTTGAAATCGGTTTCGAAATTTACTAACGAATTAGCATCGATCTCTTGACGAATCGAAAACTTAGTTTAATTTTATTATGAAAAAAAAAAAAAAACCAACAACTTTATCCTTAAGGTTTTATCTTCATATTTGTATGTGTATGTTTTGTATGTATATATGTATATGTATATAGATAATAGCTAGATAGATAGAGAAAGGTAAGAGAGAGACAGAGAGAGTGAGAGAGGGGGAGAAAGGAAGAGAGAGAGAGAGAGAGAGAGAGAGAGAGAGAGAGAGAGAGAGAGAGAGATGCCTTAGGCAAATCACTATGTAATCATTTTTTTTTTGTTTTGCCTTGAATGATACACAGTCGGATTGAAAAAAAAAGGCGGAAAGAAAGTGAAACAGAGATTTAAGAGATACTGTAGTATTCTAGTATTTTATGTGTAAACAAAATAAAACAGTTTGAAAAAGATTGAGGAACTTCATTAATTGTATACACCACAACAAAGAATATTGCACGGGACGTAACTTTTACATGTCTTTTTACTATGGGCAAGGTATGTTATAATTCTCACATCACACTGATTGTTTTTCGTGGGCGGATATAATTATCTGTTTTATAATCCTTGTATCTCGCACGAAAAAAGATTTCAATCGTTGGAAGAATATATCAGATCCGTAATTACGCAGGAAATATCCTTTATTCAAAGTTATTGATATCGTTGTCGCTAAATAATTGCATTCTCAAGACTTTTGACTTCTAAATCCACTAGCTGAAGCAATAAAAGAAAGGAAAATTCGCCCAGAATTGAAAAAAAACAAAAAAACAACACTATCTTCTTTTCTTAAAAGGCGAAACAATACCGAGTGAAAATGAATTTTGGTTTGCGAAAGCTGTCAAGAAATGACACAAATAAACATATTTAGACCTGGACACTTTTCACTTAAATCTAAAAATGATAAAAGGAAAGGACACAATACAAGTAAAGAAGGGATTTGTTAACTGAGTCTTTTGACATTTTGACAAGACAGGAGCAGTGTTTTTCAAACCGCAAAGCATATTATATTAATTTATGAAGACAATAGGCTTCTGAGCATGCTGTCAACTAAAAGATATAAATATGAAAATAGTTCTCTTTTATCAATTATCAATAAGCCTCTGAATAAATACGTTTTCAAGGTAAAACTTATCTTGAAAATCGCGAACTGGCATATTGTCTTTATTTCTTCTTGCATTGTTTGTGTAATAAATATTAATATCAATAATTGTTTTTAAACTGCATCGAACTATCTCTTTCTGACGGTTTTTTTTTTTTAATTGAAATTTCAAAACTTACCGCATGACAATATCGCGAGAATCCAAAGATGTTTTTGCCCTACCAAGCCCAACATCTGGTCCATCCATTAGTATTCTTGACCTGTGACTTACATCAAATGCCGTGAATGGCGCATGCGTGAGAAAAGCTGCGCTTGCGCATCCTGCGGAAGGCGGCAATGGCATCGTGTACGTAGATACCTCACCTGAGAAAACAAAGTTATTACAAAAAATAGCATTTAAAAAAATACTTTCTTTTTCTTTTGCAATGAACGATAACATTCCTAAACTAAAATTGTTTTTTTCTCCTTTTTTTTTTTTTTTAAATTCAATGCCCGTGAATTCGTATTTTAAAATAAAATAAAGAAAAGAATAAATAGATTGACACATAGTTTAGGAGCGAGCATGCGAACAAATTACATTGCCAGCTTAGTTTGAAGCCAAGTCTTCCAAGTAAAATCTGAGCGTATGTGAAGTACAGATTACTATAACTTTTCAATCTAATTATTGCACAGTACAAACTGGCCTCGAATGAACACTGGCTGCGGTAGGCAGAAACCATATCCCAATCCTAATTTAACTAAACCACTACTAAATAATTGTTTAATCACTTTATTGACTTTCGAGACTGTTTTTGGACTAAATTTTGACGACGAGCTTATTTACCACTCAAACGGATGTTAAAAAAATCTCAAAATCTCTTTTAAAGATTCAAATCTAGCCTTATCTAACAAAAAGAAAAAGAATAATAAATAATTATTGTGTTTCAAACATTTCTAAAAATATAAGTTAAGAGGAATAATTCCGAAAAGCAAGGCGGTTTTAAACAAACCCTTCTTTTACATAGACTTATGTTATTATATATAACATATTTTTAAAAATGGGGGTAGATACAGTTATCAAAGTAGCGCTTCTAATATTTTGTGTGGGTTTGATCACAAAAAGGTGTACAAATGAATATTGTAATTTAAGACAAAATCTGAATTAATCTTTGGATACTTTTTAAAACACTTTACATTCTGTTGAAAAAAAATTTAAAAATCTCAAGAGATACTTATATTTGTGAGCAGCGGTTGTTAGAAAACAAAAGCTCAAACTTTAAAAGCATCTCCTAAAACTGCAAAAATGCTAAAAGTTTATAGTAATAAGGCTGACAAATCAGATCTACGGGGAGCAGCAATTGTTCGTAACTTTAGTAAGATTTAAAGAAAGATTCATCCACATCTATACAATCACAAAACAAAATAAGCAAACATTATTTTAACGGGACGCTACTCAGCAATTAAAATTTTTAGAACATTTTCTCCATTCGTACATGTGTCGATCTCTCTCTCTTTCCCCCTCTCTCTCTCTTTTTCTCTCTGTCTCTCTCTCTCTCTCTCTCTCTATCTCTCTCTTTCCCCTCGCTCTCTCGCTCTTCTTTCTTTTTTCCTTACCTTTTATTGCCCGACCTACGCATTGAATAATTATATCTACCAAAATTAATTAAGAATTTAATACCTTAAGTGTGAGTCGAACAGTACTTTAAATTGTAAATGATGCAAAAGAATAAAAAAATGAAGGCAATAGCGCCACTCAAAACTCAATTTTAATCTTCCTCAGTATATCCAAGTCAAAGTACCAAGTGCTACAAGTTCTAAATCCATTTATAAGCCTCTTACAGGATAGTTTCGACGAAATGTACATAAAATTATGCGTTCAAACAATCATAAGTTTTACATGAAAAATTGAGAAGGTTATCATGTTTTTAAGCTTGCCTTCGTTTAATCTTATATTGTAACGCTGCTTCACTGCACTGGAGATTCAGGCTATTTTAAACCCCTGTTTCTTATCTTTGTCTGATTGAATGTTAGAGGAATGTTTGCTCAGTTATTTAAACAAATAAAATGCTACTCTGGAGCGCTTGGCCTTGCCTTTCAAGAAATCTGTTTTACTTTATTATGATGCTTCTGAAGAATTTCAGCCAAAGAATCAAGAACTGAGCAATAAGAAAGATTTGATTATTGGTTCTTGTACGTGATAGAACGCTATAAAAATGTAATAACCTCAAGCTTTCTTACTTGGTCGGAGTACGATTCTTAGAGACAGAGTTCAAGTTTATTTCAGGGGGGTGGGGGGTCCATATCAATTCCCAGGAGGATAACGCTAACTTAAGCTCTATCAAAGCAGAGTAACGCTAACTTAAGCTCTATCAGAGCTAAGATTAATAATTCTGGAGCAACTTAATTTTTTTTTCAAAGCATCTATCAAAGGCTACAATGTAATAATTATGCTCAAATGTTTTATGCTGTCTGAGATAATACGTGAACAGCCTGAAAAACGTCATTTCTATACTAAAAGTTGAGAGGAAATAACAGAAATTCAACCAGTATAATATTGGCATTTGCCAGTAGAATAAAATAAAATCTTATCAAGATATGAAAATCTTCCACATGTTGCTTTAAAAAATGAGAGGAAAACAATAGAAAAAAGATAAAAAGTATACAAAACATAGAAAACAAATGTTCATAAAATAGCATTATGGCAATGATATAATGATAATGATGATGATAAGCTGTTTATGATGACGAAGACGACGATCGTATTGTTTTGATATCATTTTTGTTGACGATGATGATGATGGTAGATGATGATGATGATGATGATGATGATGATGATGATGATGATAATGATGATGATGATGATGATGATGATGATGATGATGATGATGATGATGATGATGATGATGATGATCCTCATCATGAGAGCATTCTGACAAATTTTTGCTATAAAAATGATCATTTTAAACCCGGGGAACATTATCGTCTATCACAAACACAAAATAAATGTAGGCAATGTAATAAATGGAGATAAGAATATCTAGTGCATATATATCATTCTGCAGAGGCTATGGTATAAGCAAACCACAGCTGAATTGCACACATATGATGTCATAAAGCAAAGAAACAGACGGGGAAATCTTATCAGAAGCAACTGAAAGAAAAAGTAGGTTGAAAACCTTCATTTAAAGAAAAAACACTTTATGATTCCAATTAGATCCTACCTTTAAAAGGCAACGATGTCACAATCATGATGAAAAGAGTAGCAAAGTCGGGTCTTCAATATACAAATTTTTTATGAATTTTAAAGACACTAATAAGGACAAATAGAATAATACCCATTTCTAGTGGAACTTCTGATAGAGATTCAACTCAAGCCCAAAACACATAAATGGAAAGGGAGTAGAAGAAACTCTACGATCTTGAAATTACGAAGTGTGTCTAATTTATATTCGTAACTAAGGCCATGACAAGAAAGAGAGAGCGAGCGAGCGAGCGAGAGAGAGAGAGATAGGGGAGAGAGAGATAGAGAGAGAGAGAGAGAGAGAGAGAGAGAGAGTTAGGGAGCGAGAGGGAATAGGAGAGTGAAAGAAAAGTTAAAAATAGATGATGAAAGAAAAAAAAGCATTTCTATTCATCAACAGCAGAGGGTTTTATTCAATTCTTTGTGAGCGACTAGCCAACCTTTAGCATTCGCTGCTAGTGCTTAGTTTCAATGGAGAGCTACAAATGCAAAAAGTTAGTAATGAAACAAAAAAAAAACACACACTCAAAAAAAAAACAAAAACCATTTGAAATGTCCACATAAAAGTGTCTAAAAGTAAAGCATTGTGATGAAAATACAGGAAGAATTAAAGTAAATACGGATCACTTGAAAACAAGAGACTAAAGCCTGCAAACTGAAAAGCAATAGAAAAGTAACACAATATATAATTTATACAATCACTCTCTTTTTAAAATATCAATAATGGCAGCATCAAAATTTATCTCAAACTGTTCCACATGAGTTGTATGTAATGATCGATCAATCTTGTATAAAATACTGCTATAGTGACAATCAACCAACACTGCAAAATAGAGTAATGATAATCAATCGACAATATCGATAAGAAAACAATGGAATTTTTGCATTGCGCAGGATCGGGGAATTCAAAATATCGTTAATCGATTTTTACGAAGTTAACGATGCTGCAACAGTTCCAGCCGATCAGATGTCCGTCCCTCGTTTGCTCTACTCTCCATTACTATCGCATCGCCCGTTTCAAGATTTTTATACTATCGATTTAACTGTCTTGTTGTCTCGCCTCAGCAGTCACATCAAAAACATGATTTTTGTGTTTTTCGCTTCCCTTCTTTCTTGTGCAAGGACATAGTTAATTAGAAACCTTTGTTGCGAGCGCAGATTTAATGTACAAGAACGCATTATTCTTGTACACAACTTTTGAAATTGGATAAAGTAATACCCCTTTATCCTTAAAAAAAAAGGTATAATAACAATACTTCAAAGCTAAGGCAGAGTATAATATTAATCGCATTTTCTTGCCTTTCTTTCATTTACTTATTGTTGCAGATGTAAAAATGGGGCATACACTATTTGCGTTTTAATTTTGCTATTTCTCACATTTTCTGTGTCCATCATTGTACAACCATCGTAAATCCCAGATGTAATAATAATGTCAGTCAAAAGGTTGGTATGGCTATTCTCGTATCTCTTGTAGTAGCGGGACCTTCCAGTTGTTAGCGCGAGCCCGCCATCGACACTCTGCACTGAGGGGGTCTTGAAAACCTGAGATCACCTTGATTTGGATGAGCTAATTGCACTGATACACACACACATACCAAACATATGAGGTGGTTACCGCACTGATTATCCTTTACAAATCACAAGCTTCATCAACAAGCGAACAATAAGTGGCTAATCTAGAAGGGCGGTTGGCTACTATGTGACAGATTGAGGTTCGAATCTCGGTCTGAGTCAAGACAATTTTTCGTTGCTCCTCTCTTAAGACCTGCAGAAATAAAGGCGGAGAGAAAAGCAATGGCAAACGACCAGAGGACGCCGTCTCCAATATTAGGTGGAACTAGAGCCAACTCCTAGTTTCTCAGCGCACGGACCGAGCAAGGGACTCGCTTTACTTTTTATGACTATATTGAGATTTGACCTGACAATTCTAAAATCAAGATATCGATCAGATGAAATAGATGTTGATGTTTCAAAATTTAGGCACATTAATTGAAAAGATTAGCTCTCATCTCTTTACAGTTTAGGGAATACACATCAGAATTAAAAGAATAAAATATTTAAATTAAAAACAATGATAAAAAGCGTAACTATTTGATTTAAAATACAAATAAAGGCAATATAATGTAATATTGCATTATCGACCCCTGCAATTTTTAACGTTACATGAACAAATCATAAATTGTGTGCTCAATCCGACGGTAAAAATCGATCTTAAATGAGCAAAAAAGAGGCCAGTAGATATTTTACCAACTTTAACAGCACATCCTGTTTATTGCTTCTTCGGGTACTCATAGAAGCTATCATTTCATAATCGTGATTTTTTAGTCATCTTAAAAAATGTCTGAGAGAATTGAATCGCCTCAAAAGTTGCAAAAGAAAATTTAATACAATAACGTTGTAAAATAATAATTTGGAACTTTAACGCATTCAGGTCCTGTAAAGTGAACTCTACGAAAAAAAAACAAAGGTCATTTAAACAAAGAAAGCAGAAGAAAAAGAAAATCAAGTTGAATTTAGCCAGATATTTGCGTCGGGGAAGTTGACTTTAATTGCTTGATACCTATGCATGATTGACTCGTACAGTCTAAGTGACGAAAGTAATGCTAGGCTAGCTTCCTTGCTCTTGAATCATCTGGAGTTCGAGTCGTGGACAGGCCTTTGAGCCTCTCTAAAACAGTTGACTTTTGAACCTCTCTGTTATCCGATCATGCTATATGGAGGCCGGAGGCCTGATATTTCAAGGAAGGCATGCGGGTCACAACACACAAAACATCACGTATGGCTAAAACGCGAATTTTAAAATACGTTTTAAACAATGAATTACAAGCGGATTTGATGAGCCTGTATTGAAAAAAAAATCGTTGTGGTCGAGCGAGAAAGCGGGAGTAAGAAATAGATGAGGAGAAGGAGAGAAGAGAGAGAGATACAGAAAGGGGGAGAGAGAGAGAGAGAGAGAGAGAGAGAGAGAGAGAGAGAGAGATACAAATACAGAAAGGGAGAGGTTTAGTTTTTGTATAAAGCCACACCACAATAAGTGATCTAAGGCTTTCAGGCCTCTGTCAAGCCAGGGAGCCAGTGGCGGGGCTCGCACCTGCGACAATCGCTATCCACTCTGCCGCCGACGCCCTGAGAGAAAGAGAGAGTGTGGGAGAGAGACACACACAGAGAGAGAGAGAGAGAGAGAGAGAGAGAGAGAGACTAAAAAGTAGCCAAAACGAAAAGGCAATGAAGAAAGATGGCTGCTTGGCATAAAGGCAGATGAGAAACAATAGACTAATTAAAATATCAGAAATTACGAAATTAATTGGTGAATATAATCTAGCTTTTTCTTAACCCATGGATTTGTTGGTATAAAGAATAATAAAAAAGAGGAATATTTAGAGAGATGAAAAGGTTAATGTGTATGCAAGATATAATATATACGATAGAGAGAGAGCGAGAGAGAGAGAGAGAGAGAGAGAGAGAGAGAGAGAAAGAGGCTTACACAATGCCAGGAGAAAAGAGAGTTGAATAATTATTCAGAAGCAGATTGAATATAGTAGAATTGTCTGTTTGTTTTATTCAATCCTTTCACTATATCATGATTTCAGACTCTTTCACTCCCCCCTACAGAATAATATGCTGTAAAAATGAAAGCTGTCACATTAAAAAAGATTGCAAAAAGTAGTGGTATCGTTTTTAAAAAGTTTGAGAACTGCTGCAAAGGGTCGCTACTCCTTCTAAACTGAAATTCAATAACACCGCTAATCGTCCTTGCCACGACTCTTTCTTGCGTGGAGTAAAACACATGTGAATCAAACTTACACGCCTTGAGGGGCGCTGGTGGCCCAACAGAATGCAACCCCGACCTAAGATCTGCATAGACCATACAGTTGCGGGTTCGTGATCGAGTGATCCTAAAAGCCTGAAACCATTAGTATATATACTCACTTTAGAATATTAGAAAGGCAAATGTTACGTAGATAATCAGCTGGAGTATAAACCTGCTGTAATCGTACTTTGGTGTTATTCATTCATTCTATTGTCAGTTGTACTTTTTTTTTCCAGACTGACGTCAGGAATGCTCGGCTCTTAACAAAGACACACTAGCGCAGCTCTAGCGGCATAATTGATCATGCTTGTCGAATGCTTAAACTAACGGATGTTTGAAAATTGCCTGCATAATACTTTATGGAAAAAAATCTTTCACAATATCTGAACCATCTATGCAGAAAAACTAATCATTTCCTGCTTATTTGAATTACCTTCCTTCGACACAAGGCCTACCTTTAGATTGGATTTTGTCTTATTCAATATAATGTGTACGGGTAACGAATTATGAACTGGGTGGTTTAACACCACTCTATGGTTAACTATTAAAATTAAGGAACTTTTATGCATTCCCTTTTATTGGTATTATTTATTCTTACGTAATTTCTATTTACTTTTTAACCATAACAATTTTCCTGATTCATAGACATTTTATTCCATTCAACCCTAATAATATTATGCGTAGATAGACTGAGCCCACTATTTTATCGCAAAAGTAACGACGTAAGTAAAACTAGGCCAAAAAGTCATGTTGTTCTGGCTTGTCCTTTAGTCAATGGATTTCACATGACAACTAACCATGCTTTAAAAGGTGAAAGACTAGCTTTCACATATTATTCTATATCCACCTGCTAGGAATGAAAAGAGAATTATACTGCCAATATTGAATCTATAACTAATCGTTTCAAAGACTTTTTGTCATAAAACAACTTTGGTCGGATTAACGAATATTAGTATGCGTGAAGTACTTGTGATTTATCCTTTGAAATTGAGGTAACAGGAATGGTGTTTCGGCACTTTACAAATGATTGAATGAGATAACATAGGTAGTCTGATCAGATCAATAAAAACTATTATTGATTGACTACCGGTATATATCCAGTATAATTATCAAAAATTATCATAGCAATCTGTGTAACATATTTTGTCAAACTTTCTTCAGCTATTCCTGAAAATATTAAAGGTAATTATAAGATTAATGTCTCTTTTTCATACTTTTACACCGCTACGCCGACAAAATGTTTTATGCAATTGAAAAAAAAAACCCTTAAAAAAATTGCTCTACACTGAGAAAAAATAATGTGTCGTATTTCATTTTAATACTTGAAGGTTAGACTAGCTTGCTGGGATATACGATATATTATATATAGTTTTACAGCCTTGCCAGAGTGGGATATCATACAAGCTATATGCAGTCTCTATGATAAAAAAGTTGATTATATTATTTCTTCTTATCTTATGTGCAAAAGTATTTGCTTTTCTTATTTTGTTCTTTAAATTTTTTTAGAAGTTCAAATCATTTTCTAGCCTCCGACTTTTTAAATTATTAAAAAAGACTTTGCTATATTCTAAGAAAAAGAGATTTTGCTTGTTTTAATCTTATCTGATTGGAATTGAGCTGCAACCTATATAGTTATGGTTTATCCCCAATTCTTGAACAAAGTTTGGACCTTAGAGTATTGTTGAAGAATTATATATATTATACCAAGTATATTGGTTTCCGTTGGGCTGGGCACTCTGGCGTGATCTATGAGGTAACAAGGACTCATCTATATTTATTTACAGCCGAGCCTTGAAGCCTTGATATCTTTCTTTTGCCACAATCATATCACTTCACTTCTTTAGACAATGCGTATGCTTTAGTCTATTAGTTATTTGTCCCTCGTCGAGACAGGTGTCAGTTCGGACTTGGACTCGCTAACAAAAGAGAGAGAGAGAGAGAGAGAGAGAGAGAGAGAGAGAGAG
>BLXT01000847.1:1237287-1250186 GCA_019648995.1 Plakobranchus ocellatus | reverse complement strand
TTTTTTTTTTTTAAAATTTCGTTTAAATACTTATAATCTCTATGCTATATAATGTCCTCTTTCTTTATAATTTGTACCTTTTTATAAAAAATTACATTTTAAGTTGGCTATAGATACCTTATTACACTGTGACAACACAAGAAGGCAAGAACATATACAGCACTCAACACAGGGGCAGGGTATAAAAAATGGGGGGAAAAGATAAGCTTTATTTTGAAAAATTATTTGTATAAAGAATATATTGATGTCAACAACAACAACAAAAAAAGTCAACAAAATTAGTAACTCGGAACTAAAAATATCCAAACCATAACAGAAACACAGAACCAAAACCTATCATAAGAAAAAAAATATAACTCTAACGCCAAAACTAAAAACAAAAACCCTATAAAAAAAAGCCAGTAGTAAAAACAAAATCCACTCTAAACAAAGCCAGCGCTCAAGAAAACCAAACCAAACTGCCCTCTCCGTGCTGAGGGAAAATATCAGACAACAGACTTCTTGAACTTCCAACATAAATTAATACAAATATGTATTTGCTAACTTTTTATTTTGATAGAGGTACCAGCATACTACGGACTTTGTAATACAAAATGGCAATATTTTTTTTGCAAGGAGAAAATTCGAAATTCAAAGTAATCTCATATTCTGATTGTATGAAACCTGCATTGTTGAGAAGGGACACTGAAAACAATATTAGCTATTACTGAAACCTCTAAAAATCTAAAAACAATGATTCTCATACATCTTGCTTGACTCATCGATAAGTTACTGCAAATGGACAAAGCAGTTGCAATACTTAGAACAAAGTATATTGTGCCAGGCTGCTATGGATGAGGACTAGTAATTGTTGCAATATTTAAAGACAAAAAAAATGTGTAGATCGTTACAAAGAGATGTTTTGCAGAAAAATCAGTTACATTAAAATTAAAGGTAGTCTTCCAAGACAGCAGCTGCTATAGATTTTAGTAAGTATCAAAGATGGTAAGACTGTGCCAGAGATCATGACAACTTTACTTGTAAAATATCACACTAATGCACCATGTCCCTGCTGCGAAAACCGCACAAGACCTTCTATGCCACTCCGGTGCCAAGAAAACATGGGCGTCGGTAGCACAGTAGATAGCGAATCCGCCCTAAGATCTGCAGAGACCTTTCTATCCTTGCGACCGGCGCCCTGGACTGACGGAGGATCTGAAAGCCTGAGATCATTTTGTTGTGGACCAGCTATATACAAAAACGAAACCAGCCAAGAGAGAAATGACTTAAATATTACGAGTGAGTGCTTAGCTTGCAAACATAGGTAAAAAAACTGCATTTGCTCAATTTTATGTAAGACTGAGACCTTTCACTTTCAGTGTGTAGTAGATTTCAGTAAATTAGTCAACTATTGTATTCTCACCATTTTGTTCATAGACACTCTTTTTTTATTTTCAGATCATCATCATCAAGTGCCTTGCTTGTAAGCGTTGGCGATCATGTCCCTCCACAAATCCACAATTTTTTTCAGATACTCTCATCAAAATTCATCTTCAATTCCCAGTCCACAAGTTTGAATTTTTCTTAGAATTAGGAAACAGGAAAAAAAAACTGTCTTGTTCCAGCTTTAATGGCAGCTTCGCGAAATAAGCGTTCTGGGGTGTTTAGAGATGAAAAGACAGGCTTGTTGTGAATATTTGTGATGTATCCAATTTAAAACAAGCTTGTTGTCATGAGTGTTTGTGATGATGATGATGATGATGATGATGATTATGATGATGATGATGATGATGATGATGTTGCCTATAATGACAATTAGTGGGATGTATAACCTATTTCTGCAAATATCGAATTGAGATAGTAAAAATCGTGCTGGCTCATTGAAGGAATCCATTGAATGGCAGATAATAATAGGCCTCAACATATGTCGGCTTAGGTAAGAAGAGTGCCTTTTTTTGTAACAAATTGCTGTTTCGATTAGATTGAAAGCCTTTTCAAAGAGGCTTTTAAATTTTTGTCGTCACATAGACATTAAATAGGGAAACGAACTCATTATAAAGTGTTGGGGGTAAAAAATTAACCGAGTTTTCTGTAAAATTTGTGAGGCCTATTATTTTGCAGCTAAATTTTTCTCTTTACTTAAGGCAATTGGATACAATAACGGAAACCGATGACAGATAAGGTCTTGATAACGATTTAGTTACTGTGTATTTAAATGCAAGGATTACACATAGGCTAAACGTGATTAAATCTTGTTATATCTAGCCTATTGAAATCATGAAACTATTAATCGATTGATAAAATACTGGCCAGTCGCTACAAGACAAACAATTGATCAACGTTTCCCTATCGTCTGAAGAAGATGGAGGTCAAGTCGCAATTAAAAACGTAACAAACTGACCATCAAATCCAAAGAGAACCAATGCATAGATAGCATTTTCGGATAGGATATTTGCAGATCTACTGTCTAATTTTTTTATTATAGGTTCTCTAGGGCTGGCAAACTTCAGCTAAGGACGTGCCTATAGTCTCGCCGCTTGCTGAACCGAGCAAGTACAACAATGTAACTCGAATCGACTGCAAATGGTGATGCGCGCTTTATTTGCAAAATGAACTGGCTTATCTTTCCCACAATATAGAGGACCTAGTTGTTATACTCCTTTATCTTCTCACAGCAGGAAACGCGAGAAAGATAAGATTTGGAATGCGTAGTGTTGTTACCAGTTCATATGAGTAAGACAATAGCACATTCAATAACAATCCATGCTTGTTTATGTAAAACAAATCTTTTTATGTCACATTTTAAAACCGAAAGCTATTTCTCTACTGAGGTCTTAAAATTTGGATTATAATAAATATAGTAAAAGAATTCAATCACCAACCTAAACTTATAAGGACAAATTAAACAACACAGGATATACGTAACAACGTTTCGCGCATCAAAAAGATTGTATTAAATAAAAATATATCATTTATGAGGCACTCCCAAAAAATTTGTCCATTTTTTCATATGTTCTTTTCAATACAAAAATCATACAGACAATACTTTTTTTTTTTTTTTTTTTTTTTTTTTGATTCATGTATCAAAATATTTTCCATGTCGAGTAAATGTCTAAGAGATGGTCTAAATAGTTTGAACCGTATAATGTGATGCGTTTTGTGAAGTGCAATATTTTGTATGGAAAACCGTCTTTTCTCAATGAAAGAAATGGGCATTTTTAGGGACCCTCTCCCCTTTTACGAATTGACACTATTTTTTTATCACAAATTCAGTAACTTTGACGATACGGTATGGCCCTAGCAGTCATGACCGACCTCTGCACAAACAATGGGGTAGGTTTGTTAGTTAATAAAGAATGGCTAATTAAGTATAGATTTACCGAAAATAACTATGGTAAAAATGTTAGTTCTAAAAATGCAGACGAAATTGCAAGGTCTCATTATTTCATTCAACATGATTAAAAGAAAAAAAAAAACTTTCTCACCATGGCCGCTACGTTTTTCAGAAGAGCTATTTTGATAGAGAAACTTGGCGGAAGTTTACTCCCGTATCAGTTGTGAATTTAGAATGTCCACAACTTTCACAAGTGTTTCGGATTTTCGTCTCGTAATAAAGTTTTGCATTGTTCGATTCAGTGCACAATTTGACTTCTTTTTTTATTTGAAAATGGCGCCATCAGGAAATAAGCCGCAGCAGTTTATGAATGTTAGGAGTAGTGTTTGAACTGTTTTCAAGTGGGGTGATTTTTTTTTGCATAGTACGCACTATATTTTGAAGTTGAGTAAGAAATCTGTTTCCGTTTCATGGACCAACTTTTCGGATTCCCTCATGTAAAGAAACTAAATTGTGGCCTTTTTGAAAAAAAAAAAACTATGAAAAAGAAAAAGAAAAAAATAATCCAACATGGTATTCATTAAGAATAGTGTTATAAAAGCCATTTGTTTATTTGCATACACATAGGCCTAAGGTTATAATTTAGGGCACCTTTTTTGTCCTACTGTGTCACATAGCCCGTGAATCAAAGAGCACAAACAACAACATGCAGACGTTCTCTATACATTTATATGTATTTAAAAACAAATAAAAAAATACATATTTATTATTTAGTAGATATACAAAACATTTGGTAAACAAATAGTATATGCCATGAAAGCCGAATTTTTACTTTACATATTTGATATTTTTTCATGAAATTATTTTCCAGAGCCAAATTTTTAAATAGAAGCATTATAACTCACTTTTAATTGATTAATGCCCTTGACATCTTTAATAGCTCCAAACCAAATAATTTACTTTTCAGTTTAAACAAAAAGTCAAAACTAGGTTCATATGAATATCAATAATGATATGTATTGTTTGTCAACTGACATATGCCTAGTGGTAGCTCTACTTTAAAAGCATAATTGCTTCAGTACTTCATATCGCCACAATATAGAAAACAGAGATTCCTCATTTCTCATGAATGCGTCACTTTTGGGGGAACAAGAGGAAAAATGTTGATGTTAGTTGTAATCACCTATCACCTATCACCTATCCCTTAGATTTGGGATCCGTCGGGGCGCAGCAGAGGATCTCCTAACCACAGCTTTCCATTCCTCTCTATCCTCAGCTTTCCGTAAGGTGTTTCTAAGCTCAAGTCCTGTCTATTCTCTGATGTTGTCTTCCCAGCATTTCTTCTACCTACCTCTTCTTCTGCCTCCATTTACGGTACCTGCATGATGGTCTTGGCAAGGCCAGATGAGCGAATAGTGTGCCCATACCATTTTAGTTTCCGTTGTCGGACGATGGTCAGAAGGTCAACATGTGGTCCAATGGCATTTTCATTTCTTCGTCTCACTTCCTCATTTGTGGTATGATCTTTATATGAGATGCCAAGTAGTCTTCTGTAGCACCTCATTTCCATGGCTCTGATTCTTCTTTCAGTATCAGCAGTCAGTGTCCACGACTCACAGGCATAGAGAAAAATTGACATGACCATTGTACATAACAGAGCGCAAAATACTTTGATGCTCTCATTTTGGTTGGCCTCCATCGGTCTGAACCGATGATTGAGGGTCCTGCAGATTTCGGGGCCTCCGTTGGTCTGAGCCTGTGACTGAAGGTCCTGCAGATTCCAGGGCCTAAATCGGTCTGAACGATGACTGAGGGGCCTGTAGTAGTAGTANNAGCAGCAGCAGCAGCAGTAGTAGTAGTAGTAGTAGTAGTAGTAGTAGTAGTAGTAGTAGTAGTAGTAGTAGTAGTAGTAGTAAGTCTCGTAATCAATCTGGCACTGCATGATCAAGAGGCCATGCTGGAAACCACAGTTACTTAGTCATACAATGTTATAGGGGTAAACCATGCCCAGCTTAAATAGATAACCTAACCTTTAAGGAATCGAAGAAAAAAATATATGTATAGTTCTATAGAAAATGTAGGGTAGAAAGTCTTGATAAATTTCTCTGGCGTATATCTCCAATTGATGTGACCGTGCGAAGACATTACGCCAGACAACTGGAACGAGGAATATCTCGAAATGCAACCACAACAGCGTTCACGATGAAGTGCTTAGGGCACTCGGGTGAGAGTGAGGGGAGCAACAACTGACAAAAATTCAAAGCGTAGAATTTCTGTGACCTTGCTTTTACAATCTAATGCCTTGTCTCTTCAAGTCAGAAAAAATATACATTTGAAAACGCACCAAGTAATACGTTTTCAAAGAGTACAAGTGAATCGATTGAGATTAGAGATCAGGTTGAAATATTCCATCTATTCTCCTCTCTCATCTATCTAGCAAAAATTGTTTCGATCGGAAAAATGCATAAACTTAAATAACAGGCTTATGATACCTGTACTGTCTTGACCTACACGATAATCGCAGTATAAAATTCAGCATTCAGCGCAAAAGTGTTAAACAAACAAAATAATAATCTTCGGTTTCACCAGTTACAAACGCAACATTCCGTGAAAAACTTGACTGCTAAAACCCAAAACTCAAGACGCAATCTTATGTACACGCAAATATAAACACATATTCCTATAGGCTTACATTGGTTTACACTTAATATTATGCTATTTATCTTAAGAGTAAAAATCGACTTCTCTTTCAATTAAAATATATCTGGGTAAAGATATTTTGCACAAAAGAGATTTATAATAATAATATAAGCTTAAGACTTCCGCATAACAAGGCAAAAAATTTACATTACATCTAAAAATTGCATTCATAATACATAATATCTGAAGGTCTCAGACTTATCACACTGAATACAGAAGAACGTAACAATAACATGAATCAACTTCGTCGTATCCAAACAAACACGATGCATTATTTTGCGGGTGAACTTTCGCCTTAGCTGTGCCTTATCCTTCTATACCTGGAGTTGAAGTATCTTTCCCTCCGTTAATTTCAATGTAGATCATATTATTTGGATACAACAATAAAATGTCCAGTTTTTTTTTAAACCTATTTATTCTCTTATGTCTTTCTGTGTTATTTCGGCCTAAAATGGTGAAAAGTGAATGAGAAAAAGAGATCATTAAACATTCATGGCTGTCTTTTCTCTTCTGTCTTAGCCGTCTTCATAAGAAGATTAATTTTGTTTTTCTCGTCTTTCATAATCCTAGTGCCAGGATAATGACCGAATCAACGGGCATTGGTGCTTTCTATAGAGGATCGATTAACAGTATTGAACAACGATGCATTAAAAAAGTTGTTGTATAAGAGCGTGCAATCGCATGTAATTAAAATATAACTCCTTTTCTTTCTTTAAAAAAAAAAACGGTCATTGCGTCATATTTTCAGCCAATACCCTCGTCAATCTCACAGTCGCCAACACTTTTCAGTTATTATACCTCATAAGCCATCAAAAGGCGAGTGCATGTAATCGCACCAAGGAACTGTTGCAGTAAAACCTATATCATCCTTGAGGTTCATTTACAGATTTTGGGTGATAACCCATCGTCATTCGGTGCCAAAAAAATCACTACTGTTTGACATCTTTGGCGACCGATCTGGGTCAACTCAGATAGCGGGCCACGTATAAATGCAGTGACCACACGAGAGAAACTTGGGGACAGACCTCGCGAGGTGGAAACCTCTGGATTGGGGAGAAAGGGCCACTCCATGGTGACAAACTCAAAATATCCTGCTTTGCGTCAAAAGGCCTTTCACAGATTGTGATGTAGCTTCAAGCCCTATTGCCAGACTTGAAAGCACTAGTGTCTCGGATTGAATAGTTTGGTAGAATGTGATCACAGGCTTAGGCCTACAGTGAAATCATGTGACGCGGCTCACAAGGAACGAAAAGCCGTCGCCATATTACGGGCAAGAAAGGCAAGCGTCTGCAATAACTTTGCCAAGAAACAATCGCTTAACTTTGGATACTACTCTCAAAGTAAAATTTCACATTCACATTTACTCCCATTCCTACTAAATCACACACTCTGTTTATTCTAAGGTTTTTTTTTCTTCTATTCCGGATGCGGGCTTATTATTTCACATTGATGCGTAAAATAATCATTTTTCTTTTAATTAATTTTTCTCGTGCCTTAATATTATATCTACATGGACATAGATGTACTATATATTATGCACTATATAATTGTGTATGTGTGTGTGTGTATATATAATCTTTTATGTTCCACTATGTTAAAAAAAAGTTTATATTTGTAGATATATATTTTAACATTTTATTTTTCCTTCGTGAAAATAACAGTTCTTTTATAATTTAGCGACACGTTTCTTTTAGTTATTTAAATATTTTAAAAACGTCGCTTTCAGGCCTCTTAGCCTATTTTTTCTAACGGGCGGACGTAACTAGAATCCTCTGCAAAATCTTTACCTTTCATTAATATTGTTTAATTTTCCATCTGTTTGATACGAAAATAGTCATTAGGAATACAAAGAAGCAAAAAAAAAAAACATAAACACACAAAACTTTGTTTTGACATAGGCCTAAAGCTTGTTTCATTTACAAGTTTAGGCCTTCAAAGATCGAAAGCCAAAGCCGCGAAGTATGCTATATCACGTGATTGCCACATCGTACCTTTTTACAACTGGAAGCGAAATCTTTTTTTTCCTAGGGGGTTGTTGTGTGTGGATAGCAATGTTCATTCGCCCCGGCACTTGATTCTACATTCATATTTACGACAACGACAAATGAGTACAATAAACATGGCAGCCAGCGGAGCAGGGGTTTTACCCCTGTACCAGCGATATGTCAATGGTGTTCCTGTTCCTTTGGGGCGGAAAACCTTTAGATTGCGTGAAAAATATATAATAATATTGGTGTTAATGACTTTCTCTTTCGTTTTTATGTGTGCTTATTTTTACTTGCCAAACATGCAAGATAGATCTAGATCTAAAATTTCTGTCGATGACATGAAGAAAAGACTACAGGCTGCTGGGGATGGCTTCTTTTATCCTAAAGCTCAAGGGGGTGTTGATGGTATTCATAATCATGGTGGCATCCCATTAGACTCTGATCCCCACGGTATAGATGACAGAAATAAATTGAAGGATAAAATTGAAAGGGCATGGGAAAATAGTAAACTTAATGATGCCATAGTAAAAGACTTGAACATAAAACCTGAAGATGCCCAACAGCTGAAAGATAACATAAAATTAGATAAAGAAATTGTTTTGCAAAAGCGTAAAGAGGCGGAGGAAAAACGTAAAGCTGAGGAATTAGAAAAGGCTAAGCAAGTCAATAAAGACCATGAAGGCCATCCTGGAGCCAGAGGAGGAGAGCCATCTGATCCGAGTGTAAAGGCAAAGCGAGACCATGTGAAGGATGTAAGTCTCAGGATGGGGATCACTGCTGAATAAATCTACATAAAATAAAAATGAGGATCTAGTCTTATCCTAAGATTCTATAAATTTTAAATAAATTATTAACTTTCACCGACTCCAAGTCTTAAAAACAATTTTTGCTTTACTTGAATTTAGATTTGCATTAAATTGCCTAGCCAAAATCTGCAGCTGTTGTAAAAAGCTGTTTGTGATTTTATCATGGAGCAATTTCCGATATTATGCACCCAAAGCAATATTCCACATACCACGGAATCCATGAACATGAATTGGGAATGTCCCATAAACATGATTTTTAAAAATTTACTACACATTATAGGCCTCCATCAAATGAACAAAATTTCACAATAATAAATTAATTATTAAAATGAGCTGAGATAATTTCTTCAGTTGTCGTTATTCAAGCTGTCTTTAAAAATGAGTTCCCTGAACTGATTTATAAAGAAACATATTTTAAAATTTACAATGAAAAGATTAAAGCCATATTTCTTATACAAATAAATCTTTAGATGTAGTGGGCTGAACAAGAAAAAACCCTTCACTGCATCATTTTATATATATATAAATCAGTACAAGGAACTCATTTTTGAAGACAGCTTGAATAACGACAACTGTTGCAAGAGATTTGGTTTTTTATCTTCATTTGAGCACTATAGTTTTTAATGAGTGCGGAAACTGCTTACCTTGCTAATTAAGATTACGAAATATTAATTCTATTGTTTAAAACAAACAAAAAGCAAAAATCATCCCAAATTCTCTCATCCCAATGGTCTCAAGCGCTAAATTTAACTTGCCATAAATAGGCCTAGATCTACAAGGCATAAATTTTCTAATATTATTATCAAAGTAATGATGCCAAGAATCATGCTATGCCCCTCCCCTCCTAGTCCCCTCACATAACACTCTATATAAAAAAAAAGCATTAAGCATTTATATACCAGAGGCTTCAACAAAGCACACCATTTGTATGCCAACATAAAGAGAATAACTCTAATTTCTCATACTACTAGTTTTACAACAAAATTCATATAAATTTTGCCTTTTGTCATATTGTTTTGAAAAAAATTGCAAATGAAAGGAAAATGGATAAACTTTCAGATACCAAATGTGTTGGTGTTTATAAATATGTCAACATGAAAAAAAGATCATAAAATGGAAAAATTAAAAAAAAACATTATTCATTAATACCATTTAAATTGTGATGATGGAACTGAGCAAATGTGTCCTACACAAGTAACACTCACATACAGTTTCTGATAGTAGCATGGCGATTTGTGAATGCCAAACAGAAAGTTCAGATACTAAAATATGTCTATGTCACGGTTTGTGACCAGCTTGAATTTCATTGCCAGTCTTTGTGTGGCATACAGGTTTGTTTCTGTTGCTATTGTTTTAACTAGATCTCTAGTGAAGAATAAATTGAAGAAGTCAATGGGCTGATTTTCTTCTGCTTTAGGGCCTACAAGTTCAGTAAAAAAAAATTAACTTCAAAGGGTTCTAGTTCCTCAGTCCATTGGTAAAGATTTGCATCATCTAGATCTAGACCTAGGCCGTCATCGTCATCAGACTGATCAGGGTCAAGCTTATCTGATGAGTCAATATCCCCATCAACCTCTTCTTCCTCATCTTGATCTAATTCTATATCACTTTCAACCGCATTGTCGTCGAATTTTTCGACTGGGGTACCTTCATCATTAGTATTTTGGCTTTGGACCTTCAAACTTTGCAAGAAACTAAAGGCTATCTTAAAAAAAAAATCTTAGTTTGGCCATTTGTAGACCGATTCAGTTCATTAAAAAAGTATTAGGAAGGCAATCTATTCAGCTTCTAATATAGCTCTATTCCACGGTAATATCTGGTCCATAAAATTTCGGACCAGTGAGTTTTTTAGTAACTAGTGTTTAATAGCGGGCGATGTGAACATCATGGCTGATGGCAGGCAATGTGGATCATTAATGGTTAAAATCAATTAACGCACATCTAGGTCTAGACTACCCAAACACCTTTAAAAACTAGTCTATGATTACCCAGCATTTGGAGCCAGAGAGCTGCATGTTGCACACATTGGGGAGGAGATAATAGATCACTCAGTCAGTAGTCATTGGCTTAGTGCTGTGCCTAGCTTATTCATCTGGGCAATTATTGCCTAGATGAATAAGCCTGGCACAGCACTTATAGAAGGATCTATCTCCTCCCGTTTCTCATACTTGTGAATTACCTGATTTATGTTAGACTATCACTGCCAAGCACAGCACTTATAGAAGGATCTATCTCCTCCCGTTTCTCATACTTGTGAATTATTTGATTTATGTTAGACTATCACTGCCAGGCACAGCACTTACAGAAGGATCTATCTCCTCCCATTTCCCATACTTGTGAATTACCTGATTTACGTAAGACTATCACTACCATAACAACATAAAGAGGAAGTGATTATAATTATTATGCTATGCTCCAGTCTCATTAGACCTCTCGTTGCAGGAAGGTTTCTATGAAAAGGATTGTTGCCAGTTTTTACCTCATATTCAGTATCATGTATTAAATTCTTCTTTAATCCCTTTTGTGGGAATAACGACAAGCGTTACTACAATGGTACTGGAAACAGAAGTTGTTGTAATTACTAAGCTCCAAAGTTATATAATCAAAATTAAACTTCAAAGTATATTTGAGAATAACAATACAGTCATAAAAATCAAGTTAAAAGTAAAGAAATGATAAGGAACATTTCACAAATTTGGCTTCAATGTTTTATCCATCTTATTTCAGAAAGTTTTCTTTATCAGATGAATAATGTCTATAATATAATTTGAGAGTCTAAACTGGTGTCATTGTCAAGATCTTAATCTTGCCATTTGAAATCTTGATTTTGGTAACAATACAATAATAGATTCTGGCATGCTCCAAAAAAATCTCAATGTAATTTATAATCGTGATCAGAATTTTTAAATATACTCTGTATCCATATCTAAGTCTTAATTGTACCATTTCAAATATCAGTTTGTGAGCTCTTTTTTTCTTAACAAAACATTTTATGAGCGTGTTTTTATACCACAAAATTACTTTCTTGCACTCTTATAGGGGATTTAGTAAAATTTATATATTAATCTACAGCTTAAATGTGCTTAGACCACATTTTACTCGGTCAACAGATAATCTTAATTGAGGCTCTGTTTAATCCATCTTTTATTTTTGTCTTATGAATGTGAGGTTTAAGACTTAACAAGAACATGAAGTATGTGCAAAGAGTGGTAGATGATTTAATGTGGCCACAACGTTTATATATCAAAATAAAAATTGAAATAAAAAGCTGTACCTCTTGTTATAATTGATTTAAATTTTAAATAGAAACCACAGTGAATAGTGAACCTCCATTTGGTTTACATTTAAAAGTTTTGAGATTTTCTCCTCATTTTAAAATACTCTTTGCCGTACATTTAACACAATGGTAAACAGATTAGTTTTATTAAAAAAAAAAAGTGTATTTTATTCAGTATACAATTGATTTATAAGAAGATATCATAGAATGTGCTCTATATTGTAAAGTTTATCTTTAGTTATGCAAAAAAATTTCCTTACCTTATATTTTATTTGGATGGGAAACAATTATTTTTACATAATGTATGATGATTTTGATTATCAATGGGTCTAAACTTACAAGATAATAGTGTAAATTAAATCAAAGTTTTGAAAAATCCATTGAGTAAAAATTTTTTTTTTCTTAATCAGTGAATAAACTAACAATTAATATAATTGAAAAAAAAACAACTAACAAACAAAAAATTATAAGTTTGTATCTAGCATGAGTATTTTTTCTCGGTTTATCTTAGATTTTTTTCCCTCTCTGAACCCAGATGATGCTACATGCATGGCATGGCTATGAAAAACATGGCTGGGGAGCCAATGAACATAGACCAATCTCACTTCGCCCTCACACTGGTAGTATATTTGGTGCAGTTTCATTAGGTGCCTCAATTGTCGATGCTCTGGATACACTGTACATTATGGAGCTTGATGTGGAATACAAGAAGGCTCGTGACTGGGTTGCCCAAAACCTCAATTTTGATGTAGTAAGTTCGTTTGTGGTGGATTTTTTTTCCTTAAATTTCAATAACTTTTTTGACAAAATTAATA
>BLXT01000847.1:1192329-1223523 GCA_019648995.1 Plakobranchus ocellatus | reverse complement strand
CCCCCCCCCCAAAACCACACACACACACTTTCTATTGGATACGAGGATCGAAAGGGGTATGATCAGTATTGCACTTTCCTCCAAGTGACATAAATAAACAAGGCCCTTCTGGATGAAGAAGTTATAGAAGAATCAAGAGAGGCTGTTACAATCACAGATATAAAAAATTTCAAGAGATTAGATGTCAAACTAAAATAAATTGTAACATCTTTTGTGTTACCTTAAGTGTTGATTGAGGAATAATAGACAAAATATGTCTAAGAATATGGTACTTACGTATACAGCCTGTTTGTTTTTTTTTTCTGCGTGGTGACCTTTTTTGAACTTGTGAACAGGGGTCTTGAAAAAAATTTGGGGTCTTGAAAAAAATTTCAAGGATTTGGTGGGGAACCTGTATATATTAAAATTGAAAACTTGCCTGCATTTCTAGACACGAATATCAGGTTCGACAAAATCCCTTTCAATTGCTCTGAATAGGCTCATCTGTTATGTCCTAGAGAATTAAACTTAGATTTTTGGGCCAGATAGAGTTGTTGTGACAAACTTTTTCAACTTAAAAGTTCATATGGCACTTGCAAAACTGGCCTTGTGAAAATAAATGATTTTAGTGTACTAGTTGAAACTTAATACAACAGATTAGAAAAAAAACAAAAGGGTATGCCAAATCTAATAAAGTTCAAACCCTGCTTTCAGATGTGGCATGAATGATGACATAAATATTCTAAAGATTTTTTTGTGTGCTCATCTTTCTAGCTGTGCAGCAGACTTGCCAACATTACGCTTTCGGCGTAATTTATTACACCTACAGGGAAAAAATTACGCCTTACGCTCAGCACCAAGAAAATCACGCTGAGTGGGGCTAGACGAATCTCCTGAATCTTATCTTCCATTTCCTGCGATTTTCTTTCTCTCTACATGATACAAAAAACGCGGTGTTGGTCTAAAGCTCATCGCCATATTTTTGTGTGAATAGTTGTATCGGTCAAATAGGCTTGCGTAGTTTTTATAGCCTTCAATCAGAGGTCTGCCAAGTGTCCCGCAATTAAAGAAAGAGTCTGTCCTGAAATATCATGAAAACCACTTTGTGACCTCTTCTTTTTTTTTTTCTTTTTTTTTTCTTTTTATGGATCTTCGGTACTACTGAGAATCAGCAGTCAGTGTTGCATCACGTTATTCCAATAGTCAATTTAATTTGTTTTGTTTTGCTTTATTTCCTAAGTTTCATCCCATGCTTATTCACTGTCCCCACAGCTTGTAACTCTAATGCCCAATTCTAACCCAATGTTTAAAAAAGACAAAAAACCCCCCAAAAAACAACAGCCTTTTATTCCAGCTCTGAGCAGGGTATTAAAAAAACAAACAAAACCATACAGTGTAATTACATTTTCCATTGATAGGCAAACAAGTAAGCTATGGTAGTACATGTATTTGCACATCCAGTTCAAGGCTTAGTGTAGTAAGCCATGTCGGCAAAAGATCAATTCAAAGAAATCAAAGGTTGTTCCCCAACCCTCTAGTCATTCTTTGATCTGTTACCAGAGAAACTGGATGTGCCGACTATGGATGCTTTTTAGGATCAAACAGATAGACAATTGTAGATACAAACTGTATTCTCCATAATACTAGCCAAGGTACCTGGCTTTACTTTTAAAAATCTTTTTTTTTTATGGGTCTTATGTTAAAAAATGCATTGAAGTCTACCAACCGAGTTATTCTCTCTCTCTCTCTCTCTCTCTCTCTCTCTCTCTCTCTCTCTCCCTCTCCCCCCCATTCACTTTTATCGCGCTTATGCTTATGCTTTCCTTCTCTTTTTAATATTTGTTATAAGCATCGATATGAATGTCTCTTTTCATTAACTTTTCCCCGTTATTTTCTTATGCCAGTCGCCCTGTCTCTTTCTTTCTCTCCCTTCCTCTCTCTCCTTCTGACTGCTTTTCTCCCTCTCCCTCTCTCTGACTGCCTCCCCCCCACCCCTGACTGCCTTTCTCTCTCTCACTCTCGCTCTTTTTCCGGTTCTGTCTGTCAGTCTGTCTGACTACCCTCTCTCTCTCTCTCTCTCGCTGTCTCCCTCTGTTGCTCTTTCTATACAGTGTGTCTCTCTCTGTTGCTCCCTGTCTCTCTGACTCTCCCTCTCATTCCCTCTCTCTATGCCTGTCTGCCTCTCTCTTTCTATGTATGACTGCCTTTCTCTCACTCTCGCTCTTTTTCCCATTCTGTCTGTCAGTCTGTCTGACTACCCTCTCTCTCTCTCTCGCTGTCTCTCTCTGTTGCTCTTTCTATACAGTGTCTCTCTCTGTTGCTCCCTGTCTCTCTGACTCTTCCTTTCATTCCCTCTCTCTATGCCTGTCTGCCTCTCTCTATCTATGTATGACTGCCTTTCTCTCTCTCACTCTCGCTCTTTTTCCCGTTCTGTCTGTCAGTCTGTCTGACTACCCTTTCTCTCTCTTGCTGTCTACCTCTGTTGCTCTTTCTATACAGTGTGTCTCTCTCTGTTGCTCCCTGTCTCTCTTACTCTCCCTCTCATTTCCTCTCTCTATGCCTGTCTGCCTCTCTCTGCCCCCCTTTTGTTGCTCACTCTGTGAGTGTGTCTCTCTCTTGCTCCCTCCCTCTCTCACTCTCTTCTCTTTCTAAGCAAGATCAAGATGCACATCTATTTCTATCTTCGTCAGATTTTAAAATTTTTTGATGTATTATCAGCATTTGATAGTGGTCTTAGATCTAACTTAGTAGACTTGGATCTAGAGCAAGGCCTATTCAGACATAAACACATTGAATATCGTACATGATTTATACCCTATCTGAACATTTTACAAATAGAAGCATTTTCAACACTTTTTGCTATTAGAAGAAAAAAAACAAAACAGTAATACACAATCTAATCAATGGAAGTGCAAAAAGGGGAAACAACCCAGGCTGAAATATCAGCATTATTTTTTAAAAAGGGTATCATTAATTTTTATTGAAAATAGTTTTTCCGTTTTCTTGTTTTTAACTAGTTAATTTAGATTGTGTGCTAGGGTTATTGCCCTGCAAATAAAGTGTGAAGTCAGTTTAGCTAGGGCCAGTCTTCATAGAATTGGTTACAAAAATTGGTTACTTTAAAAGCAACAAAAATTATATTCATGTGTTAACAAACAAGATTCATTTTAATTCAAGTGTTACACATAGCTAGTTGATCGATTATTTAAATGCAACTCGTGCAAAACATCATGGATTTGGTCTTTATTGATATATAGGAACATTAAACAAAATAAAAAAAACATATTTATATATAACTGGTTTTGACCATTACGAGGGTTGTATTAGATGTCGTCCCTTCGCAAAAGTCCATGAATTTTCAATTACCCCGAGCTAGTCCAAAATACTCTGAATAGGCGTATGGATTACTCTCAAGTACAATTTTGGGTTGGAAGGTCTGTGTGCAGTTATTCCATTAAGTTTGCAAATATAATGGTGGCTGAGCTGTATAAAAGTGACGCTTAAAGATTAAAGAATAAGCAAGGATGACCAAATTCATTTTTAAAATTCATGAGATGTCCAGAATTCATTTTTAAAATTCATGAGATGTCCAGATGCGTTTCATTAATGTAACAAAAACTTGCTATAAATACAACATTTCTAATAGCTTTAAAAATCTTGTAAAATTTCCATTTTTATTTTCAAACCTGCCCACTTCAAATTTTGACTTCAGATGTAACTCTTGGTCAATTTTATTCCAGGCTTGGTTGTGATAGATCCAAGAAGATAATTTTAGAAGTGTTTCCCGAAAATACTCTTTTAATTGTAAAAATACGCATTTTTTGCCCTTCTGGAATACTCTTTTCAATTTTGATATTTAGGCAGACCTGTATATTTTCTACTTTAAAATAGAAAAAAGGGCTAATAAAGTCAGAAGTGGAATTGTGGTAACTGATAAAATTAGATTCTTGATCCATTTCTGCAAACTTTTTTGAGCAACTATTATACAATACTGCTTTTAATATTTTGATTCAATTTTTTAAAGTGCCTACTGAGTGAATTTGGATGCTTGTTGGCTGAAAAAAAAACAAAAGGGTGCAGAGTGATGAACAAACTCACACAAAATTTAGCCTTTACACTGGCCTTTTATAAGGCCAATTTCACAGAAAAGGCTGCATTTCTCATGGTTGTGCATCAGCCAACAATAGCACAGGTAAAGTTCGCTTTTTAATTAGACAGAGGGTCTTCAACTCCAAATTTTGCAAAGAAGAAAAGTTTATCAACACTTTAAAGAAAACAGCAACACTTTACAATGTTGAATAAAATAAACATATTACATGATCATGCAAAATGATAATTTTGATCCAGACAAAATAGAACTCAGGTGACTAGTGAGTCATTTTAGGCAGACAAAAGGACTTGAATTAACTTCAGATATTGCAGAATCAAAGAAAAGATTTGGTTTCTCGAAGAAACAGAAACAATAAATTAATGATCACTTTAAATCTAGAAAAATTGTAGTGCAAAATTTTTATGCTGTCTAAAAATAAACCTACTTAACCATGTGCTCCTAAACTCAGGATTTGGTTCTCAATCGTACACTATAATCTATGGCTGTAACTGATAGATCTAACCCCTCAACACAATCAACTCTCTGCAAAATGGGAGAGAACATCCAGAAAATAATATGTTACTTAATAAGAAAAATTAGAATGATGGAATAGTCTAAAAAGCAAAAAGCAGAGCCTTTACAGAACTTGTTTACATTAAATCAGCCTTCTAGCAATCTAGAAGAGTAAGATATAAAAAGACAGACTAATGCTTAACACTACAAGCTAAGAAAATAAACCATTCACAAGGCATCAACATTTGGCCAACAAGGTAGATCTAGACTGAACAAAGCTGAAAGACGACATATTTACAAATATTATGCAAATATGCAGATAAATACAGGCACTATTGTGCCAGTAATGTACAACATCCTAGATCTAGATTTTTGCTCCATAATCCAATAAAGAAAAAATGATCCAAACTTGTCACACACTTCATGTCTAGATTTAAATCCTATTAGAAAACTCTTTGTCGCATCAGTTGAACAAATTAATGCTCTCTCACAAGTGGTTTAGAAGAATCAATAATACTTGGGATGAGCTCACAATGAATAGATGGAAGGATTACTGACTGGTTACAAACCCACATTATATCTATATACACAAGCGTCGCCAGTTTGTAGACAATGTCCAATATCTAAGAAAATAATGTCGCAAAAAAAGCTGCAATGTGCTGTGGCACTAGGTGACAAGATAACGCTTTTTAAGAATTTGTTAGGCTCACCACTGGAATTTCAGCAAAGGGCTTTTCCTAGGCCACAGAATGTCAAAGTCTAAAATAAAATGATTCAGTAAGATTATCTCTCTCTGCTTGGCATAGTTAGAAGGCAGTCTGACCTGATATGAGGCTAATGCCTACGACATATTTATTACAGCCAATTTAGCTACCAGCATACAATATATAGTAGAAACCAACCCTGTAATAAATTATCAAATGGCCTACTTGTACGTTTTTATTTATTTACTTGATTTTTGCCATTTCTCTAGAAGTAAATAGTATGCATATATAACGAGACAGGGGCATAAACAAAGTGCATGAACTGCCAAAACTGTAAGTGGATAGATAAGTTGACAGGCAGATGGACTAGTTGCCAGAAGAATGGATGGTAATACCTAAACCTATAGTGATAAACGATCAGGCAGAAGCATGGATTGATGGAAAGTGAAGCTTATGCTTACATAAATGAGATTTTTTAACACTTTTCTTCCACATGTCGCATAAATGCGACTGCCAACCTGTGTCAGCTCTGTCCACAGGACGTATTTAAGCGACCAGCTACCTAGCGACAAAACAATTGTAAGAGTACTGTCCCTTGTGCGCCTCCATACTTCTATTTGATTTGACCTATTTCCTTAGGGTTTGAAGCTTCCCCACAAATTTTTTCATGAAGATTGGACGCGTTTTGAGAAAATTACGACAAAATATGTCAGATTCTGAAGACAGTGACATTGCCAAGGGCAACAGGCATGTACAAGGTGTTGAGTTTGATGATGGGAGCGATGATTCGTGACTAAATTTTGATGAAAACAACTCAGATCAGGATCAGAATGGTCAGAAAGTGAAAGTGAAAGTCTAGGTCTAGACCTAGATCTAGGTCTGAGTCAAGTTGGCAGCATTGTAAGGGGTTGTGGCCCAACAGCTGATTGTAGGACTGACACTGACACCACAACACACTATCATTGGAAAGCCTGTGAACTAGATAATCTGTTTGAATCTGACTAAAATGGTTTGGATTTGCTTATTTTATTTAGTGGTATGTCAAATTCTGTCGTCAAGTTGTAATTTTCTAAGTATTATACACATAACCAAAGCTGAACAAAACAAACACGTACAACAGAAAAAAAAGACAAGAAATCACTGATCTTTGGAATTTTGTTGAGGTCTTTTATTCTTTTGGCTTTAGACATAAACTAAGGTGCATTATGTTTCCTTCTTTGTTGGCAAAGCCTTTTCAATATTTTTGAAGACTTTATTCTTTTCTTATTTCTTCTCAAGATCCAAAAGAAATTATTTTCAATGATTTTAAACATTTAGCTCACTATCGCCCTGAATAACATGAGTCATATGACCCAAATTCACAAAACAAAAGATATCACACAAAAGGTTGTTTATTTTCCTAATTGTCCTGTAAATATCACATTGTAAGGTCAAGCACAAGCAGAAAAATAATTTTTTTTGTAACACACCCTCATTTTTCTGAACCCTGCCTTGGGGCATGTGGACTGAAGGGAAACTATATAAAAACCGGATGTGGAAGAAAAGTGTTTAAAAGGTTTTTTTTTTTCTTTTTTAATGCCTAATTCTTGGAACATATTTATTTAGCATGTAAAAGTGAAAATTTTGGAGAAAGATATTAATTATAACATTTAAAAACTGGTATTACGATGTTATTATATATGTGCTCCACATGTTTATTACTTGGATACTTAACTTCTCTCTAGTCTTAATAAACTTAGTTCTTAGTGAGTGTATGTGTGACTTCTTCACTCCCTCAAATCCCAGAAATCAACCACAGATTTAAAATAGTGTAAGCATTGTAGTCTATTTAAGAGGCTATAAGAAAATTTTGATGTGAAAGGTAATCTGTCTTTGATTTTTTCTCCTTTATTTTTGTGAAGTTCACTGAACCAACGGATGCTCAATAGGGCCTATTAGAGAAATATCATTGTAGAAGAGAATCTGTGGAAATCAAGAGGCATCATGATCACTTTGTTTTTAAGCAGCCTTTAACCTTTTTGCAAGATTTTCAAAATGGATACTAAATTTTGTGATATGGAATTGATCCTAGGGGTGTATTCATGTTTATGTTTCTAATTTTTTTATCTGTCAACATCATTGGCAAATCACTCCAAAAATTGTGATGTTGTTTCTGTAAAAAAAAAATGAACAAAAAAGCTAATTATTAATTAGAGAATCATCTTTTACAGAATGACTGACCTGTTTTCTCAAGTCATTAATTTCACCCAATAAAAAAAGTATCTTAAGAGTAAGCTGTCCATGTGGCAAATAAAACCATATTTTAAAAACTGTTTGCTTTAATAACCATCACAAGGAGACCTAAAATTATATCTGCATTTGCTTTTACATATGATATAGTTGATTGCAGATTTAAAAAATATTTTTACAAAAATTTGTGAAATATTTTTTGTTTTGTACATTTTTTTGAAAACCTCTACATTAAAGTTTAAGAGTAAAATATGATTGTTTGTAAAAATTGATAGATTTCTTTCATCGTGTTTAAAACTTAATGGAGGATAATGAGTATTTAGTTGTATATTTCTATATTTAAGCCTTAAACGTCCTTCTAAAATTTGAGAATGATTTCTTCATTATCATCTGGCACTGAAAAAAAAATATCTGTTCAATTGTTCAATTTATCAGGCTATCATTGACAAGCTACTGCATACATCAAAGACAGGCCTACTCTATTTTGCTGAATCGAAGTCTGGCAGGCTAGAGCACAAAATGGATCACCTTGCTTGCTTCACAGGCAAGTCTTGGATTCACTGCATTCTTAAACCTTTAAGTTCCCAGAGTAAAAATTCATTCAAGTGTCTTGGTTACCAGATTTGTCAAAAATTGCTATGAAGGTTAAAGCGTGACTTATCTAGAGAAAATTTGTTGAAAGCAGCTGCAGGCTTAGAAATTTTGAATTTAATTTAAGAAGTGTGAAATATTTGGCTTTTGATGGCTAAGTGACATCTATAAAATATTCATCAATAAATCTGGCATCATTTGCAAATAAAAAAAATAAAGCTTATGCCAGTAACGTAGACTCAATCTTTTTGAAAGAAAGCTTTTCTTTTCTCCGGCTGCCCAATTAATTCAGAGAATTATTTATGTTAACTTTTGTGGAATGGAAGAAATAGACCATGGTTGAATTTTCGTTGCTAATGCAAACTGAATGCTACCATTACAGCATTAGCACACACAAAAAAGCACTTTCAGAGGTTAGACCACAGCACATTGATCCTTTAGTTTTTGAAACATTTTTGGTATTAAAAATAAATTTATTTCTGATATTCTCGTGAACAATAGATTTATTGATATAGACCTAGATATGAATGTTTTGTAGAATTTACAAAGTTGTAATCATGAAAATACTCCCTTCATAAAAAAAAAATTCGGTTTTTTTTTTCAATGCAGCTGGTATGATTGGCATTGGTGCAGAGGGCTCAGACGATGAGAAAAGATATATAGAGCTGGGTGAGGGTATTGCCAACACTTGCCACGAATCTTACATTCGAACAGGTAATCTTGTATTTTGCCTGAACTGAAATTTTTTGTTCACATTATTTACTAACATGCTAATGAATTAACAGCATACATTTTTCAATCAATTGTTTTAATACTACCAGCACCTACAAATTAATTAAGGAAAGCTGATATTGATTTCTTAGCCTGTAAAGCCAAAGGCCTCCCAGCAGAATTTGATCAGCAATAATGCTTAACACCGTTAGAAGGATTTTTTTTTTACATCCATGTTAAAAAGAAGTGGGCAGTAGCCTGTTTGTAAAAAAAACTCTTTCACTTAGGCTCAGTGAAGTCTGTCCTGAGGGAAGCCTGGCTGCTATGGTGTGGACTCATAAGTGTCTTTACGAAAATTGATAGAGGCAAAAATTCTTATAGGACTCGCACATATATATCTCAAAGGTTATGCTAAAAGCTGCACAAAGACATTAACCTTAAGGTCAGTGTAAAAATTAAAAAACAAAAAAAAACATCTAAGAAAAACAAAACAGACATCTTGGTATCAACAATGGAATTGGGATGCTAGAGAACTAGAAATTTAGTTCATCTTTGATATTGCCTCCTAGCTGCATTTTGTGGGAGCACCCATTGATATAACACTGGCAAGCAATGCTGGGCTGAGCAGTGATGGATTAATAGCCTTCCCGGTTGCTCAAGAACATCACAGAAATTTGTCTCGTTTCTAATGCTTTTTAAACTTATTTACTCTTATTGTTTTGTGCAGAACCCTCAAGGGACTAGTAAGGATCTGTTGTTTTTGATTTTATTTTTTTTTTCAAAATGTTTTCATGGACTTTTTTTGGCTTGACTTTTCTACTACTACTACTATTATTACTACTACTACTACCACCACCACCACCACCACCACCATTACCACCGCCACCACCACCACCACTACCACCACCACTACCACTACTACTACTACTACTACTACTACTACTGCTACTGCTACTGCTACTACTACTACTACTACTACTACTACTACTACTAATTATAGTAAATTTAATATCAATAAAATCACACTGTCAATATGTATGCTGAGTTTTCTTGCTTTCTTTAATGTACAAATCTGCATTATTTCTCTTCTTTTCTTATGCATTTTTTAAAAAAGAAGATGAGGTGTCCTTAAAAAGATAAAACAAATTTTCTACGCATGAATCTTTTGCCTCTGCAAAAAGTTTGATTTCCTTGCTCATTAAGTGCATATTTTTTTCTCATATACTCCATGTTTTCTCTCAGCTACTGGTCTGGGACCTGAAGCATTCCGGTTTGAGGGGGCAGTAGAGGCGAAGTCTGTGAGGCAGAATGAGAAATATTATATTTTGCGACCTGAGGTGGTAGAAGGCTGGTTTTATATGTGGAGACTGACCAAGAAACAAAAGTACAGGGACTGGGCATGGGAAATGGTACAGGTATGTATGAATTTGTTCACTCATTGTATGTGTAGCAACCCTTAAAATAAGCCCAGTTGCTGTCCTGCATGATTGACTCCTTCCACCTGCTTTCTATTTTACAAAGTTCTTTCTAGAAATAATATGGAGTTCTGTAGCTTCTTTGCCATATTAGTCACATCTCTCTAGTTTTCATTTCAGTGGGGGGGGGGGGCAGTGGAAGGTCAGGCCAATAGTTTGTGATTGTTGTTTTTTGTTCAGCAAAGGTAAGGACAATATAGAACTAATCGCCCTTTCAGTTTGAGCAAAAAATTTTTGATAGGAGTTATGTCCCTTGAACAGTTGCAAGAAGTGTTAGCATTTCTGTATTTATGGGTGAACATATTAAGAATACTGACTTTTACAGTTTCAAAAACCAGATATAATTATCCATCAGTCTCAAACTTTAAGACAGTAAAATCATTTCCCACAAACAAAAATTTTTAACCAATAAATCTTCAGGATGAAGCAACTAATGAGTTCTTTTAGTGCACATTCAGCTCTAGATCCAGATTCAGTACTCCTGGAGCAGATGGATCTGGTCGATATTTAAGTGAGGAAATAAAGGTAAAATCTAGAGCTGAATGATATAGATTCTAGATCTAGATAGTTGATTGTATATATTTTAAATATAGACAAAGACATATATTTTTTTTGTTTGGGGGGGGGGATTCATGTAGTTCTCTCCCTTTTGTGGAAGAATTAAATTTAACTTTAATGCACAGTTGTACATCTTTGCTTATTTTTTGCAGGCATTAGACAAGCACTGTCGTGTTCCTGGAGGATACACAGGAATAAAAGATGTGTACCGGGTGCAGCCTTTACAAGATGATGTTCAACAGAGTTTTTTTTTGGCAGAAACGCTCAAATATCTGTACCTTATTTTCTCTGAGGATGACCTTCTGCCATTAAATAAGTGGGTTTTCAACACTGAGGCACACCCACTGCCCATCAATGGTGTGAACCCGGCAGCTTCACCTGAGTAATACAAGTTTTGGAAGTTGAACAACTATTTATGAAATCAGGGCATCGAATCTGTGTGAGCTTTTTTGAGATTTGAGCACATTGCTGTTTTTGTCATGAGAAGCATGAACTTTTTGTAAGAACTTCGGATATAAGAAAGTGAAGAATTGAAGTGGCTTGAGCTTATGAAGTCCTACATTGTTTGTAAATTTTTCACTAATTGATCATCTGTGATTTTTTGCTCACTCTTTATCTTTTTTGCATTATAACTTTTATTGTTAAATAAATATTAGCTTTTTCTGTATATTGTTTGGTCGTTGAAGGATTTTGCATGTTTTAACATTGTTGCTTTTCTCCCCTTAAAATTTATTTTTTATGAATTAACCTTGCTTTTTGATGCTTTTTTTTTTCACGTAAAGAAGCAGTTAAAAATCTACAACATGGCTTAAAAAGAAAACAAAACAAAAGAATGAAAACAAAAACAGCAAAAAAAGTCACTGCTGAAACTAGAAAACTTATAATATCAACTGATACTATTTATTTATAGTAATCAGGGTAAAACATTGATGTATCTAGAATTAGTGAAAAAAGTCATTGTTGTTTGAAAAAGTTCTTTTTTTCCTCCATTAGCTTTCACTAACTTTTTTACATGACGGCTGTTGCAATTTTTCAAATCAAATTGCAGCAGTCTGAAATGAAGAGAAAATTAAAGTCTACTTAAACTTTTTATACTAGAGCTTTTTACCTGCATCATAATTTTTTTCTTCTTCCCTTATCTTTAATGAAGTCATCAACTGGTTTTTGATCCTCTAAATATGAAATTGTGATTTTTAAAAATTTTGTTTTGTTTTTTTTTTTGTTGGACAATTAGTGTTGTGTTTTTTGTGACTTAGTGCCATTCATAAAAAATATGTGAGGCCGTTTGAGAAAACCCATCAGGTTGCGTAGAACTTATTGAGTTATAGGCCTGAATAGATGGTGAAGGTCAGTCCTTATCAAAGTTGAGTTGAGGTCAGATCATTATTCAACAACCATTTCCACCTTTTCTGTAAGTTTCAAGATAAATTAACAGAAACTTATAAATAATTAAATTTTGCATTTTGAAACATAGTGTGTTGAGCAAAATGTTAAAAATTACGTCTTATTGATTCATTCAGGACGTGGGCTATTTCCATCTCCAGACGTAGCAAGTTTCCACTTTTGGACGCGTTGAAAAAATAGGCTGCCTAAAAGTTGCGAGTGGGGATCACTAAAAACATTGTAACTTTGGCTGGATTACAAACACAGAATTGGGACAGATACCAACAGAAAGGAGATAAAATTATCTTTCTGAATATGTGTACTTTGGTGGCATTTAGGTTATTTCTTTTATAATCTCATCCAGTGAAAAAAAATTTTTTTTTAATTGGTGAAATTTTACTCTTACCGTGGTCAAAACCTAAACAAGAAAAGCCTCAGCTGAGTCAGAATGGTCACCAAGTAAAAATATATCCAATTCTGAATAAATTACCACCTTTTTCTTGTCTCCATGATCAAAATTTTGTAATTTTTATGATTTTTCAAAGGTTACACTATTGAAGCTAAAAAACGCACAATGTTTATGAAAAAGTGAATGAAAAACTGTAGGCCTACTATTTACAACTGTTTACAGTTTGTGGATAAATAGAATTTACTTCATGATATTTATCAATGCAGAACTAATACCTGATTTGAATCTGAATTGTTTGATCTATCTGATTCATTGAAGCTATAAAAAGAAAGTCTCATCTTCATCAATAGCATCATTGTCACTTTCGGCTAACTGATCAATCACTGCGTCGGTTCGGAACCATTTAGGTAGCCTAACAGTACGCTTATCTCTTGAAAAATTAGCCATAACAAATTTTACAACTTTATAATTTAGAGTTTTATCAATATTCTAACAAGATTTACAATTTTTTTAAATAGGCCTAAGTCTAAGTTAGTGAGCTGAAAGAAGGAATGAATCTCTATGGCTAGATCTTGATCTACAAGAACAAACAATGCACCCTTTGCGTAGAATTCCCCTACGAAAACGGAAGTGAAAATGATAAACATTGCAGTAAAACTTGGTTCCGGTCGACAAAAGACGGATTGGATTTGTGTATGTCGCTTAAAATCAAGAATAGTGGAGCAACGGAGCACCTGTTGCTGGGACTGGTGGTTGAACCAGGCAGCAATGGATCCTCCATCGTTGCGACTAGATTTGACCCGCCTGATCAACTGAGGCTTCGTTGTTGCGACCTTTTTGAGTTAATTCTACTCCACTACTTTGAATACTGGATTGATGAATTCAACTCCATCATACCAGATAACAATGGAAAGGGAAATTCCTCAGCTTTTCATTCATAACCAGTGCTCAAGAATACACTGACGTGGAAGAGGCTTTAAATAACTGCGCACCTCTGTAAACAAACCAAGTGGTACCCTTTCTCACTGCTTAAAGCTTAAAGACAGCAGCTTTTCTCGAGTCAAGTCGATAATTCTAAATATTCTTATCTATTTTTTTTTTTCAATCTTTTATCTCATCAGTAAAATTAATTGTCTTCTATTAATAAAACATAAATTATTTTAAATTAATTTATTTTGAGTATGTCTGCGGTTGCTAAGAGTGATAAAAGCAACAACAATGGCGGGCAGGGAGATCACAAAACATCTCAACAATACCAATCTTCATGATGGTAATCTCAGAGGATTAATTTCTGATTACCTCTGGGATAATGAAAGCCCTGAAAAATACGTGGATGCTACAACTGGAGGAATTAAATGAATAAAATATATCTTTATCATCCCAAATCTAGATCTAGAACTAGGCAAGATCTATATATATTCTATTCTAACTGCTTCTCTTGATAAACCTAGACCAATCCACCTGTCTATACTCTATATTCATAGTTTAAAAATATCCTTTGTATTAATTTGACCCTTTTTTTTTAATCGCTGAAAACATTTATTCTTATTGAATATACTGGATGCAATGATAGGATGCTAACAAAATGATCAGAAGAGTGTTTTTGTTATAGAAAACACAAAAAGAAAAAAAAAATTCTGAACTCTGAATAGGATTTTCTCATTTTGTCTTGTTTGTGTCTTGTGCCTTTAAACTGTCATAATTTAGGCTTGAATTAAGATATTTTAAAAATTTACAGACCAAAATGATCACAAACATCTAAGCTACAACATGGTGCATACAACTCAAAATTTAAAATTTCCGCATCCTGACGGGTTTTCTCAGACTGCCTCATATATCAGTTAACCATGTCAATTTATAACAAGCCAATATTGCTTCAAGTTTGCCACATTTTTCGCCTCTGATCAATAGTGATGCACAGCAAATTAGCTTGCCTTACAAAATTAGATGAGGTTTTTGTGAGGTTTCCTTGAGTGTAATTAAATTTGCCTTTCTTGAGATGTAAGCTCAGTACTTTTTCCAACTTTTCAAGACTGATTTCTTTCATTATTCCTATTTCATTCCCATTGTTGTAGAATTGGTATGTTTGTAATTAATTATAAATGTCTCTTTGTGAAGGCATATGATACTCTAATTAATGGGTTAAAAAATTGTAGTGAAGAACCATCACGATAAATATTTGTTTATTCATTTGGCAGAGAAACCGATAAAATCTATTTTTATTATAATTATAAATTTGAATCACCAAAGTCGTTTGAGTTTTACAGGGAATTGGTAGATGTGGTGAAGTATGAGAATGTTTCTTATTTTTCTAAGGAATAGAGATACTGAACAATGGGTGAGCATTTAACAGTCCATTCAATTTCATGTAACGTTATTGTTATGCATTGTACAAGTTTTTTGCCTTCATTACATATGTCTGCCTTTTTTTAATATAATTTTGTTGAGACTTCTCAGATGAGTTATTTAAATGCTGTAATTTTCCTGAGTTTTATTGACTTTTGCAATGAATATCTAATCAGGTCTAAAATATTATTTGATTATTTATAATAAATGTTTGTCTTTAAAAGAGCAAAAAAAAAAAAAAAAAAAAATTGGGGGATTATTTTTCACAGTATATTTGTTCTGATTGATAAGGAAATGAACAGGACCTTCCATAGGTGAAAATAGTTATGGTTATAATTGAGAAAGTTGCTTTCAAGTCTGTTTTCTATAAAATCTTGATCAAGTTTAATATTAATTTTGGAATGGAGAGATGGTGTGCAGGGAAGTGTGTTTACGTGAACATAAATGAAGGCAGCAAAGAATTGAAAACAGTTTGATATTTGTTTAGTTTACAATTGCAGTTTGATTTCTTTATAATCATGAATAATTGAGAAGCATAGATACATGCATATTTTAACTTATGTTGATTTTTTATCTTTTAATTGGTCAAGATACATCTGTTAACATATTGTGTTATACCATATTTTCCCAGACCCCACTATGATATGCCTGCATTATATTCTTTTTGATAACTTAAAAAAAATACATATGTTGTTACTAAAAAAATGTATAAATTATTTTTGTCTTTTTGTGATAGTAATATTGAAATGAATTGCATATAATTGTTTTTGACTTTGCTGTGTTAGAATATGTCAGCAAAATTGCAGGGATTTACTTCAGTTTTTGGAAATTTTAGTTTTAAGGTTGAGTTTGAGTAAAGAATTTAATATTTTGTAAGTTGCGCATTTAAGGGGAGGGGGAAATTATAATCAAAGATAATGAAAAGCCAAAATTTCATGCATGTCTCTTTCATTTTTAGTACAAGTTGATTTTGTTTCATACAAGAAAAAAAGATGAATAAAAAAAGCTGAACTGTTCCTGTCATCCTTGGGTGTAGTCTTCATTTTTTTTAATATTATTTATTCTGGAAAAAGAGGAACATCCTAATTTGGTAACATGGCTCAGCATAATCAACATTACATCTCAAGAAACATTGCAAAATGAAATCAGATTAAAAGGACACTTGGGCAACAGAGAATTGAGGTCAGTCAGGCAAAAACATTTGCTAGATAGAATTTACATTAAAATAACAATGCAACAAAGATTCAAGATATGTAAAATACTTGACCTTTATTTTGGCTACAGAAGTTGCAAAGACAGAAGATATCCATCGGATAACATGATGTAGAAAACAATTCACAAGAAAATTTTAACTCCTTCCCTGCAAAATAATGTTTGCTGTCAGCCATTCTTTATGTTAAGCTCATATAATTGGGCATTTTATATTGCTGGTGATGGTGGTGATGGGATTTTTTAAAATACTTGTTCTAACAAATACTTTAATTTAAACTAGATCTGGCAAACAAGAGCACAAGGATCAGTTGTAACCTGCTTCACCGATTTTACTTTAGCTGGTTGGTAAAATTCAGCATTACATTCTAAAATATATGTAAAAAAAATAAATTTTTGTGCATAAGTTTTGATATTTATGATGTCATTTTATGTATGTAAATATATCTCCTATGAAGGACTGAATGGGAAGATTGGAAAAGCAGGACATTCATTTTAGATTCTCCTCTTCATCAGGAATAGGAGTGTGCTCTTGGACTTTTAAAAGGAACTTTTCAGCACTGCCACAATTTTTCTAGTCCAGCTTTTGGCCTTGTTCATTATTATGCCTATGTTCTGTATCTGTTATACATGTTTTTCATTTATGTGGAAGATTGTACTGGTTAAAAATTTGCAACTTATAAGAAACAGGGTTAAAAGAAATTACTAGGAAAAAGCGAGAAAAACCGCAGGCGTTGGGGCCAGCTATATTAATTATTATATTTGATGCAATAGAGGTAAAAAGCCATAGAACTTTGCTACACTTTTGGCATAAGTCATTTTATATACTTTTGAGGTAGTTAGCAAATTGTGTTTTATTTCTTTATTTCTTTTAACTTGCGATTTTGAATCTATTAATCTATTCAAAACTCTTAGTGCATTTTCAATCTGATAACATGATCAGACAGATCTTGTTCTCCCGGTTACAATGATATATCATTTGCATTTTGGCATAAGTCTGATTTATGCCAAAATCTTAGCACAGTGACAATTTATTACTGTGCTTTTTTGGGGAGTGCATAAGCTTGGAGAAACTGCATGTCACCCAACTGATCCAGCAGTGTCTCTAACAATAGGATTTAGATCAGCATATGGGCCTTAGGGGCTCAAATTGTTAAATTCCAATAACTGTTTTATTATTTTTGTTTCTTTTTTTCAGTTGAGTTTATGTTTTTATTTGTTTTGTTTTAATTTTGTTTTATTATTTACACTTTTTCATTCCCCTGAGAGCTAAATGGGTGACTTGTAATGAATTTGTTCAAGGATCAAGCCATTCATGGATAGCTTCTTTTGTTTACTCATTATTTCATAAATACAAAATATGTGTGAGGCTGGAAAACCAAGCCTCACATACTGTAGGTACTGTGTTTTGGTCTTTTGAACTATGAAGTACCAAGAATACCCTTGTCAGTAAGAAAAAACTGCTTCAATGCTAGAGATTGAATAGCAAAAACAAACATAATTCTTACTGCATGATTAACTTCTCCCTAATGAAGTATTGTCTATGTTTAACTATAATGGTGCATTGATACTTTGGGATGTTCTTACATTTGTAACCGTTGCTTGGTTTCTCACCTCACACCTGCATGAGGAGTCCTCGGGTATTTCATGGATAAGGAACTTCAAAGAGAAATCCATACTCACATGATTCTCAAGATAGAACTGAATAGTGGATTATGGAAAAGTACCATCTACTGCAAGATTGACCAGTGAAAGGTTGCCTTGAAAATAGAGCAACTTTTTTTAGAACAGCTAAGGCTGGATTTGGGCAGGGCCAGTGATAGTGTTACTGGTACTGCTGAGACCATCTTTTGGTTTCTTTTGCCTCATCTCAGAAGCAAATAATAATAAACCTTTTAAAGTTAGATAAACCTTGGATATTTTAGTAATGTTTCCATCCTTGTTTCCTATCTGTGTAGGTTGCACATCGGCAAGATCCTGAAATTTTGATGTAAATTTGATGTGTTGCCTGTCCATCTAGACCATACGGATGGTGTACCAAACTTTTCAGTCTGGTAATATTTCTTTTCTATTGAAGATTTGTATGATATACTGGGATTGGAATTACAGATATCTACAGCTTAAGTATTTTCTCTTTTGAACAAAAAATTAGAGAATCTAGAAGAATTATAATTCAGTGAAAACCTCAGGAGCTGAAGTCAGATAATTTGATCTTCTCATAAATTGAAGTTCTTAAGATGTTAGAATTTTTTTCTTATCGTTTGCTTTGTTAAATCCAATCTGACAATTGGAAAGATATAAGATTGGCATCTCCTAATTTGGAGCACCCTACAATTGTGAACAGCACTCAACAACTTTTTTCTGTTTTCATCTTGTCTGAGTCTCATTATTTCTTGAACATGAAGCAAAGCTAATCTCTTTACAAAGAAACACCACACCCTTGTCTTCATTGCCATTAAGCTGACGGGGTTGTATGAATTAGGCAACATGAGAAGGGCCAAGACAAGAAAGGAAATAATCTAAAAAGGCAACCCTTCTATCACTGTCTACATGAATTAAAAAAAACCCAAAGTAATAACAAAAGGCTAATTTGAATCCTCTCAAACTTTTGATCCATGCCCATGGAATTGGAATTAGGAGGTGTCCACTGTTTTCATTTCAGTACATGATGGTTGGCTGACAGCATTAGCAGCATTAAGCAGTCAGATCTCATGTCCAACTGTACTTTATTACTATTTCCCTTTTTTTGCCCTCAAGCATGTTTCTATCACACAGAGCAAAAGTTTTTCAAAAGTAGTCATGACACCTTTTAATTTTTTTATTTCTTTGGGGAGGGAGAGGGGGATGGGGGTGTTAATGGGCGTAGAAGTTATATACTAGAAATGTCATCTACATTTTTCTGGGCCCTAAATCGATTCAAAGGCTGCAAAATTTGGGCTTTTCACAATAAAAAACTTTGTTCTAAACTAATAATAATTTTAGCTTTAATTGTACAGAATAAAAGTAGGAAATTGCAAAGTGCTTTGTAAATATAATAAAAATTCCACTTCCAGTCCTTGACTCTCAGACCTAGAGAAATCTTAATATATTTTTTGGCTAATTCTATCAGGCTCATAATTATATAGTCTACACACAATGAAAGCCTTTTCAAAGCTCCAAATCTAGGTAGTAAAGTGCGAGTAAAATGTTTCTATTAAATATACTACATACTTAAGCAAATATTCTCTATTTTAGATCTAAATTAGTTCTATATGTAGATCTAAAACGAGATTGTGCTGAATGTAGGCAAAATAATTGCAATTTGAACAATGGATAGCCTTTGGGGTTGTCGTTAGTAACTGCAAATCAACATGATGTTTACAATTTTCATGAAAAGATAATCTATGGAGAGAGTAAAGTTGCCATCGCTAGTGATTTTTTTACTTCTTGTCCTATATTTCTGTGTAGGAAAAGTGTGTAGTACTATCCCAGAAAATCTCGAAGTCGCCTGGTTTTTGTGTCTTATCCCAGAATCCCATTCTTACACCATGCAAAATTGTGACTTCCTTCTTCTGTTCTGCCTTCTTTAGCAAAATATCAAGCCTTTGTTGGCCACACAGCATGAGATCTGACACAAAGAAAATACATATAGGTCTAATGCTTAAACTAAAGAATATTTAAAGCACAAGTTGGCCTGTAGGTGCATTATTTTCACAATTTGAAAACTTTGATTTTTAGTTTTCCAAGATATCTCAAAATTGATCTAGTACTGTTAGTATTGCTATCCTTCTTGAATATTTTTTGTAATGGAATAGCAGCCATGCCCAGAATTGAAAAGTTTTGAGGAGTACCTAAAAGCGAAATGAGGAACATAAGATAAAAAATGAGGATCAACATGAATGTGATGTGAACTTAAGTGGCAATTAACCTTGATTTAAGTTAAAAAAAAAAAAACAACCTTTGTTTAAAATCATACAGATGTAGATTTAGTTTGGGGGAGAGTGTAGAGGAAATGCCTTAATCGCAAGAAAAAAGAATTTAGTACAGTTAAGATCTCAGTGTTGACCACTAAGTCACACTCTGCAAAAGTCTCTATTTTATCTTATATCTAGGACTGTTGTGACTTCAGTAGTATTCTAGCCATTCAGTTGTGTCTCATTCACCGAGAATATTTGCACTTTAAAACAATTGGTCATTTGGTTAAAACAAACTTGCAGTTGGTTGGTAAAACAAGTACAGCAGGGATAAATTTTTCATATTTTGTTTGTGTTTGGTAAAAAGACAATGTTTGATTGACTGTAACTGGCATAGACATATATATATACACTTGTAATGTGCATATGTCATTTGAAGTGGGGTAGATCTATGTGAGCCATGATCTCAACTTTTGCCCTTCATGTTTTGACTTCAAAAGATGCAAATCTTTTTAAGCTGTTGATAATAGTATAGTGTGTTTCAATGCTGGGAGTTAGAGGAAGGAGTCTCTGCTGGACTTGTCTACCTATGGTAGAAACAAAGTCTCCTGTTTCTCGTTTTGTCTGGTTGTTACATGCTTTTGTTTTGCTTTCCTCTTTACTCTGTGGAAGAAAGTTTTAGTTTTCTTAAATTCAAGCTTTATCAAAGGTAGAAAAAAACAAGCTCATTGAAATATTTAAAATTTTTTTGTATTTGATATCGATGATTATTTTCATTTAGTATGGTATGAACCAATTTACCATGCAAGGGTTGATAAGTAAAGCAATTTATTACATTGGTATCATCAATAAACACAAACTTCAACAAATTCAGATTGTAAGAGTCATAGAATAAGATCCCCCTTAACCTTTTGATACACAATGTTACTTTGTAAGTAGTGTATAATTCATAAGCAAACTCTGCCATCAGTAATGGGTGAGTCCGTTGTTTTTCCCTTGTTTTTCCCAACAGCTACTAACAGTTCCTCTTCCAGTTTTCCTCAGAAAATGTAACATTGCTTCTGTTACATTCATCTTAAGCGATAATTATGTATTTTATGAGATTATTCTGTTTGTATATAATAGCTTATTGCTCAGGAGTGAAAACTACTCAGTACTGGTAGCTTTCTGCATACATTTTCCACTGTTATGTGCATAAAGTGATTAATTCCAACTTTCTCATTCTGCCAGAGAGGTCAAGTTATTGAAGATACAGATTTAATTTCTGTGGTTTTGTCATAGTTCAGTAAAGAATGATAGTCAGATGCAAAAGAAAATTAAAAGATGTACTTTTGCAACGGCCGGCATACTCATTTGTCCTTCCAGTTCTAGAGATGCATATTTAAAAAAAAAATATACTTGTTTTGTTTCCTTGCAATGTTTTTTTTTGTGTTTTGTTATACTGTTAGACTGTGTACAGTATGCATTAACAAACATTCCATTTAAATACATGTAGGTTTCCTGCTGCTCTTTGTGTGGGTGCATGTATTTGTTTTTCTTATTGCATATATTGGAATTTACAAATCTGTTGGGTAAGGTTCAGGAGTGGTAATTTAAATTTAAATCCGAATAAATGTATAACATTCTTTGTCAGTCTGTACATTTTTTGTCTATAAAATAGAAGTGGCCAAATTCAGCTTGTAGGTTTGGCTCTCTACATGGTTCAATGCATCTCTTAGAAGCCACCAGCAAATTTGAAAAAATAATCAGTAAATTTTTTGTACAATTTAATATGTTTGTTAGTAATTAAGGCTTATTTTTCTGTTTAAAAAAAAATCTGCATCCTTTTTTTTTCAATGGTTACAATTTCTCTGTGGAGATGTTTACTTAACTCTTGGCCAGATACTCTTAGTGATCCACAAAGGGACAAAAAATCCCCCTTTGGCAATGCCCTCTTTATCACATAAAATTGAGAACGAGTACTTCAATTTCAATGAAGAATCTGTAAAGAATATTGTATATGTGACCTGACCATATGAAATGAGTCTTTTCTGGGTATTCATTAAATATGAGATTTTTATGTTATTAGAAAAGCCTTTTTTTTTNNNNTTTTTTTTTAAGCCAAAGCTGGATGTGAGACTGAGAGAGTAATAATGCCTACAGAATCTACTATGATGTAAGTGTTCCTCAAAGTTTGTGATTTTAATAGGCTTTCAGTTTTTAAAAGTAAAATTAGTAACATACAAATGAAATGCTACGATGCTTCCATAGTACTTAACCTACACCTTCAACAAAATAATTTTATTCAAATAACAAACTTTTGTTAGTTTTGCACTGCTTAGGAGCAAGCTGTCATGTCCCACAGCGCAATGGTTTCTATTTAGCTGGCTTTGCATGTCGTTTGTTTCATAAAAAAAAAGTATCTGTCATCATTTGAGTATTTTCAAAACTCTGATGGTTGGAAAAATTTTTTGAAATGTATTGTTCTTGTAGATATCTGATGTCACCTTTTGTTTTATTGTGACTGCGTTATAAAGTACATGCTTGCTGCCTTGACGGTGAATATCTCTATACCCTGTTAATGGTTTCCTACCTTATACTAAAAAGGAGATTATGTACTCTGCTTTTTGACCAGTGTCTAGTTGCAGTTCCAAAATATAGGAACTAATAGTTAAATTTTTTGTTCATTTTATCAGCTATTGATTATTTAGCTAAAAATGGATGTGTCCTGCAAATTCTAAAATCCAAATAGAGCTTGTTAAATCATTCCCAGGAAGGAAATGTGTGACACAGCATGGGTTGTAATAGTGGCAGTATATGAATTAGAATATCACCAATCAAATTTTAAGTTAGCACTGTTGTTGATGTTACTGTTTTTATTTTTTATAATTGTTATTATTGCAGTTGTTGTTGTTCTGTTATGTATATCTTTGTGTTCATGTATGTCAATCAACAAAGTTACATATTTTATATATTTTGTAATAAAATTATTCATTGCTAATGACCACTCTGTAATTGATTGTGCACTAGCTTTATTTTTTTTTCATCCTAATTTACTTGAGCCTTATCCTCTATATGCAGGCAATCTTTAACTGGTAAGGGACAGAGGATGGTGATTTTACTTTTTGTAACAAAGGCGTGATATCACTGTCCCTGATAACATAGGACTGCTGCTTTACAATTTTTATGTTATAAAAGATATGAAATCATATCTTTTGTTGCTTTAAGAAAGTCACCTAAGATGTGATATCTCGTCCTCAGTTTTAAGGAACATAAATTTTCCGATTATTTGTTTTTTAAGATTATTAAATGGCTTGTCTTAAGATGTTTTAGCCTGTACTAAGTGTGGCCCATATGGATTTAAAAGACCTGCTCAAATCTGTAATTATGTGGTATGAAAAAAAACTAGAAATTTTGTGCAGGTTTTTTAGAATTTGAGTGGGTCTTTAAAGCTAGTCTTTAATGGGACATTAGATGCAAAATTCAAAATATCTTGATATCTCGTCTTGTAAAGATTTCTGATTATGCACTCAAAGAGATATTCCATATTATACTTGACAAAATCAAGACAATTTGAGGCAAGTCAGGACAATTTTAAAATTTACTCAAAAAGTTAAAATGATAAAAAAAACAAAGATATCTTATAACTTTTGAAAAAAAGATTGAAATTTTTGGTACTTTTGGATTATAATATAAACCGTGCTGACATCTATTTGATCAGCTCTGATTCAGAGATGATATTTGAAATATATGTCAAAAATGTGTCCCTGTTCACTCTCCTTTTTGTTTATTTATTTTTTTCAATCAACACTATAATTTATATAGTTGTAACAGACAATACTTTGGTGCAGTAGATGGGAAACATATTTGATTGAAACTAACAAAGGCTGAGGAGAACAAAGGAATAAGAATGTTTGTTGACCATCATTCTGTTGAGAGGAATCTTATCAGAGGAAGTTGGTAAATTCTCTTTGAACCAGTGGATGCATGAAAAATCCATATAAATTTTAAGAAATCTCCCAATCGTTCTTGGCATATTATGAATTGTAAAGTGTTTTCACAGCTCCTTGCCAGTGATAGTAGAACTTTTATGCCAAAATGGTGAATAGGTCACTGGTTTCTTGTGAAAATTTTTTAAAACTGCATTTTTTTTATGTCAAGCTAATTTTTTTTTTTTGCACCAAAGTAACTGAGCCAGTGAATGGTTAATTACTTTGGCATGGTTGGTTTTTAGATGTATCTATAGCTGATTCTTGTTTTGGTTTTTGGTGTTGTTTTTTATGTTTATTTTCTTGTTTTACAGTAAGTAGCCTTTGGGTTTTGTATTTGCAGCAAAGAAAAATATATTGTTGCAGATGTATTGTGTGACTAACCTAAGTGTGTAGGAATCATCTCATGAATATCTTCGAGTGCATGCGATATGTTCCAAAGTGTGATTTCTATAATGTTGCACTGCAGCACATCTGATCAGGTCTGCATTAAACATTCAAAATCTGTTGTTTAGACTTATACTTATACTTATGCAGGAAAAAATGAGTAGAAACATATTGTTCAAAAAGGTATGTTGAATCTTCACTTTTTCTTCCGTTTTTTTTTTTTTGGCAAAGACTTGCCTGCAAAATAGGAGGTAGAGCTCATGCATTAATATATTTCAGCTGGATTTTGTCCCTGGATTCATATTGAAAATTATGTCCCTTAACTCACTTGCGCCGCATATATGGGATCAGTGCCACTACGCTCTCATCGAATGCTGTAAATGTACGGAACAACAACAAAAATTGTTAACTTACATCGTAATTCCTGCACAATCATGGGAACCATTGTGAACGCTAGCTGAACCATTTCTCTATGTTTGTTTCTGGGTTTTGTTAACATTCGATGTCAGCTAGCTTTTTGTGTCATCGTTTCAAAGGGAGCCTACCCTCAGACCTTGGAAGTTCGATAAACACTGTTGTTGTTGTCATTGAGAAATGAGAAAACGTCTTTCATTAAAATTCTTTTTTAAAGCATAGATTTCTAAATTGGGTTCCGCCATATCTCAAGTGACTAACAATGATAGGCCCAGTGATTCTGAACCATTCTGACCCAGAATACGAACCAGAGACCCCCCCAAAGATGGGCCAAGAAAACTTTGCAGAAAACTTCTAGCTCTAGATTTAGATCTAGAATAAACTACATATAAAAACATGGAACAAAAACAAAGGCATTTTTTTTTCAGGTAAATTCTTTTATTGGTAACCTCGTAAACATTTCTGAAAGTAATAAGGTAAACATTCTGAGTAGATTCTATGTATGTATGTAGAGTTACAAATTTATTCCTAATATCACCACCATAACTGCAAATTTTTTATTGATCCTTTTTGGCCATGTACCAGGAAAATCATTAAAATTTTTTGTATTGACATAAAGTATTTCATATCATTTCATTGTTAAGTTGAAATATTGATCTATTAAATAATGAAAACTAGAATATTGTATTATGAATGATTAATCTTTTACAAATTTTGAAAGTGGGTAAAAAAGCTCAGGCAGCAGTGGTTGTTGAGCTTAAAATACACCAGGCGTGAGTGAGTTAAGCTGACCTTTAACTTGCTGCATAATATTATCTTGAAGCGACCCCTTTGAATTCTTTTCATTCAATATAATGTCTGTTTCCTAAAGTTAAGTTTTCAACTATTTTTCAGGAGGGTCATAATATGCCAATCTTACCTTTCTATGGTAATAATGTTACCTATAAAATGCTGAAATTTTAAAATATATTATGAATTTTTTCTTGTTTGGATCAGCCTCTTTATTGCTGATTGCAAAAGAGACAGCAATTTTCTCTATTTACTGAAATTTGCTTATCACTTTCTAAGGTTAAGAAAAAAAATTTGTAACTTGTTTCATAAAAAATATGCCTTTGCAGATGGGATTTAAAAAAAAAAAATGTCCAGCTTCCCCAAAAAAAGATATATATCTTTTTTGTGAAATGCAAAACAAAATTGAATATCAGATTTGCAAAAACTCTACATGTACAAGGATGTGACAAACAAAAAAAGGGTAAATTTTTTAGTTACTTATTTTATTAACATTTTCCAAAACTCAAGGGAGTAAGTTTCTCTGACAATCAAACATTTACAAAGTTTCTTATTACTTTTCATTCTAAATCAATGCCTGTTGAAAAGAGTTTACTTAATCACAGATGTCAATAAAAAATAAAATCTATACCAAGTTACAATCATACAGTTCAAGAAAAGACTAGTTTAAGATTCTGGAGGTTTGAAATTTTTTTTGTATTTTTTTTTTGCTTTGTTTCTGATTATTGATTTAAATGCAAACTAGGATCTAGTAATGTATAGGCTTCAAGAGCCGTTTTAAAGAGTTTGAATGACAAATGCAAAAAATCTGTTATTTTCCTTGAAAAATGTTGTGTTTGATTTCATCTGGACTGGAATGCCTGGCTATAAAGCATAATATTTATTGTAATGAAATATTGAAATTATGTTGCAGAGTGGGTTTTGTAATTCTCTCCCTCACTAGTATTTTAACCAATAAATTTTAACTCAATTCTGCCAGTCAGCACAATTTTCATAGGCATTTCAGTTGTTCTTTTCAGTCGTATACTAAAGTATAGTTAGTAAGGACAATTTTCACAGGCACTTCATTTGTTTTTCAGTTTGTGTACTAAACTGTTCTTTTCAGTTTTTATACTAAACTAAAAAATTATATAACTGGCAAGTATATTTTTCTGTTGTCATGCAGTAGTTTGGATGAATCTGGGTGCAGTGTATTTGATAAAGAGTCAAATCATTGGTCGGGTAGATAAGTTAATTGATTTATATTTATTATCTTATTGTTGGACGTCTCATATCCCATTTAATTTTAAAATCTTAATGACTCATGTTTCTTCCACTCATTTGTTTTGATGATTCACATTTACAATTAATTATTAAACATGTTCGTTTTAGATGTTTAAATGTGAGCACCAAGTCAAGATTTTATGTGCAAGTTTATACCCAGTGCAACTCTGTCTTTGTCATAACATTATTTTGTCTTATTTATGCATGAATAAAATTTCAAATTTTTTTGAAACTCATCTCAATACATGTATATATATTTCTCAGAAACTATTGTTATTTACACTGTGTTCCTGTAATGGCATAGGTTAGCTTTTGCCAGATTGAGTCTAAGCTCTATGAAATGATGTTCTTATCACAGAAATATGCCAATATAATTCTTTTCCAAACATGCATCAATCGAATGGAAAGTTGAGTAGGTTCTCAGAGAAACTTTCCTTTTTTTTTAAATTTTGAAATCTGAAAAAGAGCAAAATGACGCAAGTCATGTTTGAGCAGTGAAAAGATTTGTTCCTGTGTAAACAGTGTATTTAGTTTTATTTGTGAGTTAAAATCCCTGCAACTGATAGGACTGGGGGAAAATTTGTGAAAGTAAAGACATTGTGTCATCACTATTGGAGGATATGCATGTCAGTCCGAGGATCAACTATAGGTCATCAGTTGTCAGTTGAGTTCTTCGTGTTGACAGAAAAAAGTGATAAATTTCAATTTTTCGAAATAATGAAGAAAAAATTTATTTAGTGGAAGGAAAATGGTTACACTTGTAATAACAAACAAGATAAATAGATGCTCTAGATCTAAGATAAATCTCAAATAGGAATACTTAAAATCAGCTTACTATTGACTCGGATTACTGCAATGCATAGATCTACAGTTGCAAACTCTTCAAACCATTCTTCAACTCTCAACAACTCTTAACAACTCTCTCCCTTTTTATTATGAGCATGCTATTTGTACACACAAATACCAATTTGTAAATTAATAAAGAATAGCGTAAAATAGTGTTATGTAATAATGTAACAAGATCATTAAATTGTTCAAAAATGCGTAAACAATTTATTTTGAATGCAGGTAGTTAAACCAAAATGGATGAGGATAACATATGCATAATATGCTGTAATTCAAGTTGACTCTCCATTTCTGACCCTAATAGACATTCTGCTCTTACAGTCCCAAAATTGAAGACTTTCATCGTTTGGTCATTACTCCGTAAAAAAAATCTAATTCTTTTGCAGCAACTGGCCTTGGTTTAAAATAGCATGTTTACAAAGTTGAACAGTTTAGGGGTAAAGGCGGCGAACTTAGGAAGCAACACGTATGCGCATCCGCTTGCTCTAGTTTATATACACATACAAAAAGGTTAAAATTTTATGTTAACCTAATTTTTTACATATTCTTTTTGAACGAGACTTATTGTTTATTTCTAATATCTGTTGAAAAATTTACATAGATACGTAAAATGAGAAATCTGCATCTGTCACACACATCCCACAACTTAATTATTCTTATTTTATGAAATGAGCTAATGTCATAAAAGAGATTGTTACACTACCAAAGTTGTGCTGAAGCCTTTTAGAGAATTTACGATACTGTTATAGAGTTATTTCTACAGTCTCTTGAGAGAAACACATACAGCTAAAATTAATGACTCAACTACGTTCTTTTGAATTTCAGAGTTTGATCTCCAACAGCAAAACTCTTCTGACTCGGATCTCCAACACCACAAACCTAAACAAACATCTTAACTTGGATCTCCAACATTACAAATCTCTTGACTCTGATCTCCAACACCACAAATCTCTTGACTCTGATCTCCGATACCACAAATCTCTTGACTCTGATCTCCAACACCACAAATCTCTTGACTCTGATCTCCGACACCACAATCTCTTGACTCTGATCTCCGACACCACAAATCTCTTGACTCTGATCTTCGACACTACAAATCTCTTGACTCTGATCTCCAACACCACAAATTTCTCGGGTCTGATCTCGTACACCACAAACTCTTGACTCTGATGTCCAACAGGAACACCCTTCTGTGTCTGATCTCCAAAACTACAAACTTTTTAATTGTGATTATGAACATCATCACCCTCTTGATTCTGATCCCTCCTGACTTGGATTTCCGACAGCTCTTCCCTTAAAAATTTGATCTCCAACACCACAAACCTCCTGACTCTGATCATAAACATCGCTATCTTGATGACTCTGACATCTATCAAAAGCACCCTCCTGAGCCTGATATCCAATACCACAAACTTCCTGACTCTGATCATGAATATCGCTACCCTGATGACTCTGATGTCCAACAGGAACACCCTCCAGACTCTGATCTTCAAAACCACAAACCTTTTGTTTGTGATCATAAACATCATCACTTTCGTGATACTGATCTTCAAAAGCAACATCCTCCTGGCTCCATTTCCGATAGCACTTCCTCTATGAACCTGATCTTCTACATCACAAACCTCCTGATTCTGGTCATGAACATCGCCACTCTCTTGATTCTGATCTTCAAAAGCAACATCCTCCTGGCTCCATTTCCGATAGCACTTCCCCATGAACCTGATCTCCTACATCACAAACCTCCTGATTCTGGTCATGAACATCGCCACTTTCTTGACTCTGAGCAACACCCTTTTGACTCTGATATCCAACAAGACTTCCCTCCTGACTCTGATTTCCAACAAAAGCACCCATCTGACTCTCTTTTCCAATACCACAGCAACTCGACCATTGCGGGTGCACATAGTGGAGAGGCACAGCGGAATTGATCGTGACCAGTTGACCAGCTTCCAACAAGAGTATCCGGCAATACATTGCAAGGACTTGTAAATGCCAAGAAGAGGAAATAAGGCCGCTTCCTTTAAAAAGATCAAGGATATCGTGTATCGCAGTTCGAGCATCCTGGAAAAAATATCAGCTGTAAACAGGTGGTCCTACCAAAGTCATTGCAAGGATAGGTGATGTCAGTGGCCCACGACACCATTACGTGAGTCCACTTAAGAATCAGGCGAACGAGGCACAAGGTCTTGAGTAACTTCTACTGGTCAGGTGTGGATGGCGATGTGACAAGATACTGCCAGTCCTGCGATGTTTGTCAGCGAATGGTGAAGAAAAACATTCTGCCGAAAGTGCCTCTGGAAAAGGTTCTCCTGGCTGATACGCCTTTCAAGAGGGTGGCAATTTATAAAATCGGCCCACTAAGTGAGACAGGGCACAGATTCATCCTAACTCTCGTGGGCTATGCCACTAGATATGCAGAGGCAGTTCCCCTTCGGAAGATTGATGCCGAGACGGTGGCTGAGGCGCTGGTGGATATCTGCAGTCGGCTGGGCATTTCAGAGGAGGCGTTGAGCGACCAAGGGACACAGTACATGTCCGACTGCATGAGGGAAGTATGCCGCCTGTTACTACTTAGGCATCAAGCAGAAGGTGACGACACCTACCACCAATGTGGTCAAATGGCCCGGTGGAGAGGTTTAAGCCGCCCTAAGACATGTCTTCGTCGTCTGTGTAGTGAGCAGCCCCGGCAGTGGCATCGTTACATCAATCCGTAAAAAATGGCATTGACCCCTAGACCAGTCCTGCACCTGCCCGACAAAGATTATAGGTTTGTCCTGAGAGCAGATACACATGATCGTGGTCTTGGTGCTGCTCTCATGCCAATAAAAAGTTGTCATACGGAGAGAAAATATTCGGTGATAGAGAGAGAAGCTCTAGGTATTGTTTGGGGAATTAAAATGATTGCATTTTATCTTTTATTATAAAAAGTTTACTCCGCAAAAAGATCACGGCCTTTTTCAGTATTCGATTGCATCAACGTTTGAAAGTCCTAGAATAATGTAATGGGCTTCACTTTACAATCATTTACTTTTAATGTTGAATAGGGCCTACATTAAATATATAAAAGAGTGAAAATGTTGGTGCAGATTTCTTAAGACGAGTTCATTGATTCTGTAGCTTAATATAATTTAAAGTCTCATTTATATAACCAAGCATTTGCGTAACATATGTTCAGATTGAAACTGTTATAAGTCTAAATTAAGGACGACTATAACAGGACGTGGGGTGCAAAAATCCAGGCTCTGCTAGCGAGTGCCAGATGTTTTAGAGAACACAGAATAAAGAGCTAGGCCTAAATCTGTGGATCACTTACGTGATTATTAGTATTAGGCAACTTAAGTAAACAGAGGAAGCGGATGAACAAAACAACAGCTTGTTTCAACAATAGTTACATCATAAAGCATAATTAAACTAGTAGTAGCAGCAGCAGCAGCAGC
>BLXT01000847.1:1174111-1190968 GCA_019648995.1 Plakobranchus ocellatus | reverse complement strand
GGGGATAGAAGGAGGTGTCGGGAGGAGTGACTTCAGAAAAGTATTGATTTTCTGTTTGATGGGGAGGTTGAGGGTTGGGCCAGATGCTCTCTTTCACACCTGCTGGAGTGCCAGTTTCTTGTAGCCGCAGTGATGAAAGCTGCTAGTTATCATCATGAGGCAACTTGTGTTCTGATTCTGAAAGCCTTGCTTGCCTTATGACCCTGGTAGCATTAGTGCTCAAATCGATGATGTTGAACAAGACTCCAAGTAGCCATCTCTTTGTTTTCTCAGTGAAAGCATAAGCCACCTGGGCCATGGTATCTACGCCTCCCTTTGACTTGTTATAGGACAAGACAATCTCAGGCTTTCCACTTGTCTCGCACCTTTCAGGAACAGAATGTATCGTGCTAAGCAGGAATACATTCTTCCCCTTCTTGCTGTGATAGAACACCAGAGATAACGACTGTCTTCAGATGGGAAAAGCTGATTCTTCAGGGGCAGATGTTTTTTGATTGGCAGATCTCAGGCAAAAATGCTTTGTTATTTCCGAGTGTCCCCACCACTGTCAGGTTGTCTTTCATCAATCTCTTTGCTAGATCAAGGCTAGTGGAAAAGTTGTCGCAAGTGATATTTCAGCAACTTCCCTTGAAGTCCTCGAACAATGTAAGAAATATGTTGGTCCCAATGGCTACGTTGTTTTCTGTAACTGGTCGAGTCTAGTTTGTTCTCGTCCCGGGTAAGAAAATCTTATGAGAGGATTATTGGTTCCGTTATTTATCACACATCTAGAAGAATTTAATTCCATACTAGTCCATTTAAACTGGGAATATTTTAAGTTAATTCACATCGACTACGGAAGGGCCAGGCTGTTCCTCAACCTTTATATTTTGGCCTGGGCGATAGTGTCTTGAGAGGTTCACTAGGAAATGTCAAGAAAAGGCCAAATCCATTTGGTAATTTGACAGCAATGTCAAATAATATATGGGTGTAAACCATCTAGCCAGCATTTTTCTATATGAGAGTATATGGGGTAAACTACCTAGTCAGCATTTTTCTATATGAAAGTATATGGGTGCAAACCACCCAGCCAGTATTTTTCTATATAAAATTATACGGTTGTGAATCACCCAGCTGATGGGAAAAGAATTAAATCTTAGATCTACAGCAGAAACAATCTAACAGTGCAGTGAGCGCACACAGACTGGCTGTTTGAATCGTGGATCTAAATTTTAGACCTAGATGGTGGTTTTAAACTCCATTTTAACTAACATTACTTCACTAAATGTCAAGGAAAAAATCATTTTCAGCTTGAATCAATAACAACCGATTTACCGATTCAATAATGAAAGTTCTATGATTAAAATAGTGCAGAATTGTTTTTGATTCTTGTTTCATAAATTGACATATGGAATGCTCAATTAAAGCTAAAAAAAATTGAAAGTATGTTCATTACAGTTGGTTTTGTGACAAATTTGCGTTATATCTTCTAATTTTCTTATGATACTTATGCAGACTATTTATACGCCGTCAAATGATCATTGATCTTTCACCGATAAGGAAGAAAAAAACTTGGCCTTTGCTAACAGAGCCTGAAATTATGGACCTCTTGTCCTGTGCCCAGTAGTCCTTGGTCAAGTTTAGAGAATTCTTTTCTTGTCTTTAACGGTATTTCCCTACTGCTTGCTGACAGTTATTCTTGAGTTAAGAATAGTTTTCTATTTTGTACTTTGGTCACACGATGTAAAGAGAATGGCATGTGTGGCAATTGATTGTAACAAGCTTGTTTAATTAATACCTGATTGATGCTGTAGCTTCTATATATATATAAAATATCTATGCAGGTATGTTAAACATATTATATCTATTATCTAATTTGTCGTTTTTGTGAGTTTTGCGATGTAAAATTCTTAAGTGGGGGCGTTTGTGACAAATGGTTGCAGTGAGTGTGACTTGGGTTCATATCCAGATTTAGATCTAGACTCGGCATGGATTAATTATTGTGTTATGGCCTTATTTATTTGTAACGCTTGTTCACAGTTGAGTAGGCTTAGATTATTAGACCTATTTTTTTTTTGCTTTAATAATACTATTTTGATTTTAGCTTTGTTTACCTTTTGTTTACAAGATGTTCTTAGATCGTTTATGGTGTGTGTGTCATGTGGAGAAGTTTGATAAGCCAATATTTTTAGTTACGGTAACCTTGTTGACATAATTCCGTCACTTCTTCCTTGCTCTACGAATTCTAGAATGTATGATTTTTAATTTTATTATTTAATTAGCCTATGCTAGTATTTTCTAGAATCTGTGGACAGTGGGTATATAAGAATGGTTGTGAAATCGTTGGAGAGAGGGCTTGCAGAGACCGCTGAGAGATAAATCGCAGATGTTAGAGAGCTTGCAGATCTAAAGAGTTGCTAAAATTTAATTGCTGTTCTGAAATTGTTCCTGATTCAAATTAACAAACATTATTTGTTCAATTTTCGGCAGGTCTTGGAGTGATTTCTGTTCTTCAATCTATGTAAAAAATTTCATTGTCACAGGCAGTGTTAAACTAGATATATAACTAAACATCACTAAGCCATTCGTGACAAACATAATCTCCAACAAAGGCACCTTCCTGACTCTCATCTCCAGCACCCAAACATTTGGCTCAGATCATGAGTATCGCCTCCCTCTTGACTCTCATATCCAACATGTGGTGTAATGTCAGAGTGCTCTGTATAGATCTAATACTACTTCAAGCTATTTCTGCACAGACATCAGTGATTAAAGGATTCAGGATGGCATCTGGAGTGTCGAAACATATCATAAAGCCATTTACGGGACAAGGAGATGTAGGCGCCTGGATACAGAAGGTGGAGTTGGTGGCGAAACTGACAAAGGTGAAGGATGTGGCGTCATTCTGGCCACTGTATTTGGAAGGCAATGCACTGGCCGTCTACTTAGAATTATCAGATCATGACAAATCAGAGGTGGACGCGATCAAAAAGGCATTAGTGTGGGCTTTTTCAGACTCGACGTTTGAAGCCTTCAGCAAATTAAAGGTCGCTCGGTGGACAGGAGAGCCTGTGGACGTGTTTGCAAACGATATCCGGAGGATGGCACGGGAGAGTAGGCTTAGAGGTGATGGACTTGAGGAGGTGGTGAAGCTTGCGTTTGTTACGGGTTTCCCCGACAGCATTAGTGTGGAGTTGCGGCAGGTGAGTGGCATCGAACATATGGAGGTGAGCGAGATCCTCGGAAAGGCAAGGGTGCTTGCAAGCACGTCTAGAGCAGGTTCGTATTCAAGAGGGATGGCAGCTGCAGGAATCGGAATGGCGAAGGCCAGCAATTTGAAGTGCTACAAATGCAATGGTCCACACATCGCCAAGGAATGCCCTAGAGGAGGGAGTGGGAAAGATCCGGTTACCTGCTACCGCTGTGGTTGGAGGGCCACATTGCCAGTAGGTGTTCGACTTCAAGGGGAGGCCCGACAGCAGGACGTAAGTGCTACCGGTGCGGAGGCTTTGGCCACATTGCCATGAGGTGTACTGTCGATGCGAAGGAACTAGATCTACCGGTGAGCTCTCCAAATACATGTGCATGCGCTTCAAAGGAATCCGCGACAAGTCTGGGAACAAGCCGATGCCACCAGGTGCCACTTATTGACGTGCGTATAAACGGAAGGTTCTGTATGGCCATGGTGGATACTGGCTGTACAATGTCTCTGGCACGCCACGACTTTGTGACTAACTGTGTGAGGGAGAGTACGTTGGTGGCTTTCGACGGACGCAGTGTCAAGTGCAGGGGAGTTGCGGCGGTTACGTTGGCGATTGGAAACGAGTTGCTGGAGTCAACCGTTACTGTGGTGGACAAAATAGTGGGAGACGTTGGGGTGGTGATTGGTATGGATATCATCCAGAGACTTGGGGGAGTGCTGATCTGCAGAAACACAGGACAGTTTGGTGGTCTCGCCTGCGCAGTGGATTGCAGTTTTCAACTAACTGATATGACTGGCTCAACTGAACCCCATCGAACCGACGGAGAACGGATGGTAGATAAGGACTTTGAAGCTTCGTTTAATGGACAGTTCGGTACAACTTAAAACCAGGGACAGTGCCAACTCTGACAAATCACGTGGCTCAGTATGACCATGGTCTTACTGGAATAAAGAAGGATGTCTTTGACCAGGAAGTGGGGAGATGGATTCAGGAAGGAATTTTGGTGCCATGGGATGGAGAGTTGGAGGGCATTGTCCCTCTCGTGGCGGTGGAACAAATGACAAAGATTAAGGTCAGGCCAGTACTGGACTTTAGAGAATTGAACAAATTTGTGGAATGTCACACTGCTGGAGACGTGTTAGGTGCATGCAGCGATAGGTTGAGAGAGTGGAGGCAAATTGATGGAGATATTGAAATTGTGGACCTGAAGTCAGCATATCTCCAAATCCATGTGGCCAAGGAGCTGTGGAAGTATCAGCTGGTTAAATTTAACAGAGTGGTGTATGCGCTGACAAGGCTTAGTTTTGGGCTTACCTCGGCCCCCAAAATCATGTCAATGATTCTGAAGTGGGTGCTGGCACAGAAACCGGAGATAAAGCAAGCAACAAGCTCTTACATTGATGACATCATGGTGGACGTATCGGACATTACTGCGGGTGATGTGGTGGCTCATCTGAAGGACTATGGCCTAGAATCAAAGAACCCTGAGAAGTTGAATGAGGGAGCAGTGTTGGTTCTCAGGTTGGACAGAGATCAGCGGGGAGACTTGATATTTTCTCGTGCCAATGAAATACCAAATGTGGACCAGCTTGATTCTAGACTTTCGCGCAGGGATGTTTTTTCAATTTGCGGCAAACTGGTGGGGCACTGCCCGGTATCTGGATGGCTGCGTGTAGCTTGCAGTTACGTGAAACGTCAGACTGAAGGGAGTAAATGGGATGACTATGCTGGCGACAGGGCATGCGGCCTGATACGGGAAGTGGTTGAGCAAGTGCAGAAGGAAGATCCTGTAAGAAGCAAGTGGAATGTTCCAAGCGAAGCAAAGGGTGTGGTTTGGTGTGATGCAAGCAACTTGGCATTCGGAGTGGTGATCGACATTGGTGGAGTGACAGCGGAGGATGCGACCTGGCTTCGAGAGAAGGATGACTATAATCACATCAACGTGGCAGAGCTCGAGTCGGCTTTAAAGGGAATGAACTTAGGAGTGCAATGGAGACTGAAACAGATCGTGCTTATGTCAGACTCTGAAGTGGTGTGTGGATGGTTAAAGGCAACCCTGTCGGAAGAGAGAAAGATAATAACATACACTCGTGTATGGAGTGATGTGATTATGATCTTGAGATCAGAGGAGAGTGTGGTGTAATGTCAGAGTAGACAATATTTGGAGTACATCGTACACAGTAAAGGGAGACAGAGTTTAGATCGACACCGTGGACGCTACGCAGAGGCGCGAAAAGAGGACAGCAGAAAAAGATGGCGACTGAGATAGAGAGCGTTTTGTGAAGAACTTGAGCTCTGAATGAATTTATTGTGGATGTGATTATGAATTCGGGGATTAGACGATAGGGGGCCCCTAGAACTTTAAGCGTGGATTATTGTTGTGCTACAGTGACCAGAAGATTTTGAGTCGCATCAGGCGATCGTTTGACAAGCAGCATCACCAGTGAAGCAGTGAAAGTGAAGGTACGTTCAGCACAGCAAGTGCTCTGTATGGATCTAATACTACTACACAACAGCAACACTCTATTGATTTTAATCTCAAATAAAAGGACCCTCCTGAGCCTGATCTGCAACACCAAAAACGTCTTGACCCTGATCATACATATCGCCACCATCCTTACTCTGATCTCAAACACCAACACCTCTCAAATCTCATCTAACAAAAGCACTCTACTGAACCTGACCTCAAACACCATAAATCTCTTAACTCTGATCATAAACATCCCCACCCTTCCGAATCCGATCTACAAGAGCAGCATCCTCCTGACTCTGTTCTTCAAAACAACAAATCTGTAGCCTCTATCAATAAACATCACTACCGTCTTGACTCTGATCGCCTGCAATAACACACTCGTGATGATCTCCAGCACAACAACCCCCTGACTCTGATCTCCGACAGCAGCACTCTGCTGACTCTTCTCCAACAGCGATACCCTATCTTCTCTAGTCTCAGACAAAAGCACCCTCTTGAGCCTGATCTCCAACACCACATACCTCTTGATTCTGATCATTAACATAGCCTATCTCTTGATTTCTGATCTCCAGCAGCAACACACTCCTTATTCTGATCTTCAATAACAAAACTCCCCTGACTGATCATGAACATCGCCACTCTCTCGACTCCGGTCTCCAGCAGCAACACACTCCTGATGCTCATCTCAAACAGCAACACACTTTTGACTCTAAATACAACAACATTTCCCTACAGACTCTGATTTAGAACAAAAGCACCCTCTTGACTCTATTCTCTGACACCACAAACTGTTGACTCTGATTATTAACATCACGACCCCTTTGACTCTGATCTCCAGTAGTAATATCTTACTGACTCTGATCTCCATCAGCAATATCCTCCTGACTCTTAACACCTTTTTCATTTTTATCTTTTACAAAAGCATCTTTTCTGACTCTAATCTCCAGCAGCAACATCCTCTTTCACTTTGATCTCCAACAAAAACAACTTCCTCAGTTCCTGACTTTGGTCTGCAACACCACGAACTCTGACTCTGATCATAAGCATCATCACCCTCTTGACTCTGATCGTCAGCAATAACACACTCCTGATGATCTCCAGCATAACCACTCCTGACTCTGATCTCCAACAGTAACACCCTTTTCACCTTGATGTCCAACAAAAACACTTTCCTAACTCTGATCTCCAAAAGCAACACCCTCTTCACCTTGATCTCCAACAAAAGCGCTTTCCTGACTCTGATCTCCAGCAGCACAGACTTCTTGACTCTGATAATAAGCATTACCTCTTTCTTGACTCTCACAACCAGTAACAACATTCTTCTGACTCTGATCTCCAACAGCAAAACTCCCCTGACTGGTCATCAACATCGCCACCCTCTCGACTCCGGTCTCCAGCAGCAACACCCTGCTGACGCTCATCTCCAACAGCAACACACTTTTGACTCTTAATACAACAACACTTCCTTTATGACCCTGTTTTCCAACACCTCAAACCTTTTGACTCCGATCATATACATCAAAACCCCTTTGGCTCTGATCTCCAGCAGTAACACTCTGCTAATTCTGATCTTCAGCATAACAACCTCCTGACTCTGATCTCCAACAGCAACACCCTCTTCACTCTGATCTTCAACGAAAGCACCTTCCTCAGTTCCTGATTGTGATATCCAACGTCACAATCTTTTGACTCTGATCATTAACATCACTACCCTCTTGACTCTGATCTCCAGCAGTGGCACCCTCCTGACACTGTTCTCCAACACAAAATATCCTCTGATCATTAACATCACCACCCTCTTGACTCCGATCTCCAACACCACAAACATCCTGACTCTGATTTCCAACACCACCACCCTCGTGACTCTGCTGCCTAATGAAGCAAATACCTGACTGATCTACAGCAACACAAACCTCCTGGCTGATCGACAAAACAAAGTGTCTGACTGATCACCGATAACCTTAGTTTGCTTACGCCTTTCTTGACCGATTTGCAGGCAGACTAGGACAAAACAACAGCTGAATGCTCTGATGATGAAAGCAATCTTTCTGAAGAAGAACATGGATCGGCCACTGAGCTCGAAAAAAAAAAAAGTGCGTCAATTTTCTCATTTGTGTAACAATATAGTAGTAGTAGTAGTAGTAGTAGTAGTAGTAGCAGCAGCAGCAGCAGCAGCAGCAGCAGCAGCAGCAGCAGCAGCAGCAGCAGCAGCAGCAGCAGCAGCAGTAGCAGTAGTAGTAGTAGTAGTAGTAGTAGTAGTAGTAGTAGTAGTAGTAATAATAATAATAATAATAATAGTAATAATAATAATAATTAGGATTTTTTTCTTAATCGCTTTTTCACGAAAAAATCGAGGGGCCTTTCATGTAGTTTTAAATAAATACAACCATAGGAGACAATAAGTTAATGAGCATTGCTATTGAAATTGACATTAATGGTCTAAGGGGTATCCATACCAAAGACAGTTTTCAACGAAAAGTTAATTTTATTCAGAAACAAACTGCCTGCTTCGAAATCATCGCACCCGCCTTTCATTGCTAGACGCGTTTGGGCCGCCTTTCTCCTGTGAGCGTCTGAGATTTTTCAGCGCTCTTTTGCGTTTGGGCACCTTCCATGGCCAACATATCTTTCTGGATTTTTATGACACTTGACCCATACTGGACATTAATTCTTCTGAAAGCTGTTTATAATATTCTTGAAGGATAAAAATGTTACTAACTTTCTCACATTTGTTCTCCTAATGACAAAATGAAGCCTTTCCATATCTCTATTTCAGACTTCTTGTCAAAGAGTCATCAGGAGAACCTTCTCAAAAAGAAAAAAAATTCCGTTCTGTGCTGTACTTCAGAAAAGGATAAAAAAAAGGTTCAATGGTTCGTACAAGCGGCCAGAGAAATTTAACTTTTGTGTACTTTGCTTGCTCCTCTGCCAATTTCCACACTAATTCTTTACAAAGGATTTGCTCTCCGCCGTTTAAAAGTTGAAATTTATCGTGTTGTTTTTGATGACTGTAAAAAATTAGGATGGTTTGAAAAATCCGCTGCAAGTTAACGGTTTTATCATCGGAATTGCTCATTCTATCGACCTACTAAATGGCTAACATTCTATCTTGCAGCTTGATAGGAGAAACGCACACATGCTTAAGCCTGTCAAGCTATTTAAATGCACAAGTGGCTTTCTGAAAGTCCAGTCCAAATTAAACGACGAATATAAGAAGCATTTATATCACTCCCCATCATCAGAACCATCTCAACTCGTCTCTCAACCTTTCTATCGCTATCAAAGGCAGCTATCTCATCAACTTTTCATCGGCATCAATAAGCCTAAATTGTGCGCTTATCGACATTATCGCGGGCCCCATTTCACCTCCTTATCATCGTCAGCGGCATAAAAAAGCTTATAATTAATCCGCATGAACTTCCATGTGTCTCTCTTCATCCAAAGATTCTCTTCAACTCTTCAAAATACATACACTCTGTTAGAATAGACGGGGGTTACAACATCACAGGGTACAACAAACGACTGCAAAATGAAGCCTTTCCATATCTCTATTTCAGACTAGGGAATAGGCGACAGAAAACTTGTATTATAATAATAATGTAAATATATGTAGAAGTAGAAAAGTCACACAAAGAAGTAGACAGATAGATACGAGAGCCAAATATAAAATACACGCACGCAGGCGTGACAATAACTATTCAGAGTGCGTTACGTAATCTTATACAATTAAATAAGGTAGAACCGTTTAAATCCACTCACGAGGAAACTCTCCTCAAATTATTTCTTAGATTAAATTGTTACAATCAATAAATATAGTCAACAGGTAGGATCTTTTAGATAAAGTTTAAAGGTATAATTTACCAATTTAGTTCATAGATATAATCCACAAATATAATTAATAGGTCCAATCTACAGATACAACAAATAGTTATACATCTACAGATTTAACCAATAAATACAAAACCCCACACTGTTCAACCGCACAAGCACACGCTTCCAAACACGATCCAGCGATGATTCCCGTCCGCGGAGCTTGCAGTAGAGTAGAAAATATAGTTCCAAACACAAACAGTCAAATGTCCAAATAATGAAACGTCCCGACACACCCTGGGTTCATGACTTACACAGTAATAATAGTCCTAACCCGTGTCCTTCAAGCTCTCCACTTACTTTCTCTGACTCCGACACACTGTCATTCACCAGACAGGTGACACTCCCTTACGCGAGGGATGATAAGCACTAGTAACACAAGATAGAGTAGATTGTAGACCTGTCTGTATAGGTCCGCATAGGCACACAGCCTCAAACATCAAAGATCAAAGGTTTAAACGTTGCCACCGATCTCGTTTCCAGTTTCACAGAAACATAAATTCTCAGACGATCAGTCTAGCTAGGCACACAGCCTCAGGAACAGAAATAAACGTAGGTTCACTCTGATGGCAGAAGGTTAAAATATTAGCTCCAGGCAGCGAGTCCGCTACAATATAGCCCAGGACCGTTCCGTGACTGTTCAGTTCGAGTGCTAAAATTGGAGTGTCTGACCCAGGCAAAATCCCGCCGACTTGCAGCTCCATTCAGCCCGTGTCACCACGGGGTCTGAACTTCAAATCACTTCACACACACACACACACCAAACATTCAACCCTAACACAGCTAACATGAAAACATGACTACACCAGTACTAACACACTCCATGAACTATTATGATCGTTTTAATCAATTTAATAACTGATCAAACCGGAGAAAATTTTTTTTCACAAATTCCATCACTAACTTATTCGCAGCGAGCAACTCGCTTCTTGTTCAACAACATCAACATCAACACCAAAAAGACAAAAAGCTTAATTTTACCCAGCTCTCTCCTTTACCTAACCTTCCTGATCTTCAACAATAATTGAAACCAATACTCTTCTTCACACTCAATTCCATTTACAACCAAATAAGTCATCTCCTTCTCCAAAAACAACACACTTCTCCACACTCAATTTCATTACAACCAAGTAACTCATCTCTTCCCAACCCAAGTCTTTTTTCATCTTAAAATTCAATCATCTAGCCCACTTCTCTTCCTCAAGAGCAAACTAGCTCATCATAATAATTTCCTCCCTTCCCCCCCCCCCTCCATTCTCCTTGTCCTTGTCCTTGTCCCCCTTTTCCTCCTCGTCCTCCTCTTCTTCGTCGGCCTCCTCGTCCTCATCCCCTTTCGTTCTTCTCCTTGTCGTCGTCGTCGCCCTCCTCCTCCTCCACCTCATCATCATAACGACAACAGCAATCTCGACTCAGCACTCTTCTGCTCCTTCAAATACAATCACCTAATCTTTAACCTCCCCACCCCACAATACTCCTACAGAACGCTCGCTCTCACCGTCATTACCAGCAATCGAAACCAAGAATTATACCCTTAAATACAGAAAGCCTGTCCCACCACATCACTTCAGTTTTCTAACAACACCCGGCCCGAGCACAATAATCCTTCACCCAATCATTGACAGTTAACGCAGCATCCTGACCTTCATCATCCTCAACAATTAGCCTAATCCAATGTTCATCCTTCCCCTCAATAGCAACAACAGCATTCATCAGTAACATATTAACTTCTACAATTGTGGAAAGAAAGTAAACACCAATTTGAACCCACGGAAAATGGCATTTTAGTTTTAATGACACCAGAATACCATCACATTATCAATATCACACATGATTTGAAAAGAAAAATGAAAGACACCCACACGACCAAGTTAATGTACACTATTTTAACAATGCATACTTACACAGCTCAAAATAGAATTTAAAATTGTATGATTAATGATCTGTCAAGTTTAGCTCCATTTAGAACTTATTCATTACACTTTTTTTCCATCCATAACATCCTCATCTCTCCTCTGATAATGCTTCCAGCTTTCGATCTGTTTCCATGAATATTCTACATTATTCACTTCCATAATAGCATTGAACGTACATATATTTTTTTACCCTTTCTTTGGTGTCCGTACTTTTTGTATTTTCAGTATTGACTTCATTTTTTAGGTATGTATGTTTGGCTATGTCTATTCTTTTCTCTTATCTCACTTGTGCGTCAATAATCTGATGTTATAAGGTAGCAAGGTATTTGAATATTTGATGTGTTCTCCTCTGCTAACGAGACTGCATCTAAGGTTTGAGGCTTTCTCAAAGATGGCCATGCATACCATTTTTATTTTCGCATTTAGAGGCAGGCCCATTACTTCTTTATTTAAAACAACATCATCTACAGGGTTTTAAAGTTACTCACCATTATTATGTGCAAGTGAAATCTATCATCTTCATACCTAAAATTTACTTTAAAACTAGAGAAATATTCTAAATTAGTCAAGATTATTTCATTAAAAAAGGGTAGAAAGATCAGAAGACATTATGCACCACTGCCTCACATTTCTTTTGATGGATTTGAAATCACCGTAATCTCCTTCAATTGCTACAAATGCCAGTTGATTCTAAAATAGATTTCCAATTGTCACAAAATCTTTACCATTAATGATTAGTTTTTCTAATCTTCATATTTCACTAAGACCTAGGAATAATCAATGAAGCAGGGATAGAGATCTTTTTGAATTTCTATGCACCTTTCTATAAGCCTTGACAAAGCGAATATTGCATTTTTAGACTCTTTATCAGGCACGTAGTCAAAAGGTTTTGTGAATTCTTTTCTGGTCTTAGACTCTCACGCATCCTATACATCGTAACTCTCAAATAGATTTTTTTTGTGTGGCTCATTAACTTAACGCTCTATAAAGTTCATACTTTATTGACAATGGCATTTTAAGCAGTGCTATAAAAACAGATTTACAAAGATCCCCTGAGATTGTTCCACTGTCATAAAATGCAAGAAAGATTAGATCTATTGCTATATTATTTTAGGCTGTAGTTATTTTAAAGGGGCATGTTTTCTGTTCCCAATACTTTTCATTTTTCATTTTTGGTAATTCTGCCTTTATCTCTTCTTTAATTTTTTTTTCACTCTTGTCATCTTCTATTAATAAAAAAAATTAAATGAACAGACAAATCAAAAACCGCACAACTCAGAAACATGAAAATTGGCAGGTAGATGCATCAAAATATCTTGTCAAGAATAGCGTCATTATTTTATTTTATTTTTTTTAAGTAGTGTTCCAATTTTCATAAAAGAGGAAAAAGGAAGTTTTAACAGCCGTCAACGATTGAAACAGGAACAACTTTCAAGTTTTTGAGGTGTGTGTTCTTCCCTATTTTTGTTTACCATGTTTGTTTATTTTTTAGCTTAGCAGCAAATATTAATAAATAAGGGAATACCCTGCATCTCACTCTATTCCATACGGCGCACATGTTTTTTACATCTAGATTGCAGGGTTCTCTTAGATTTCAATGTTGAAAGCGGCATCCCTTGTCGACATTTTGGATTATTTGTATTGCACCTACTGCACCCACTCTCCGTCTTTCTTCTCCTCTCTTTGCTTCTCTGAATAACAGTGTTGCGATTCTACTCACCCGTTCGTAGGAAGGGCTATTTAGCAACGAGTCTTTAATAAGATTTTTGTCATATCTGACCTCCTCTTTCTTAATTCCTTCTTTTCCTTCAATATTGTTCGATTTTTGTTTTGATTGGATGCAGCCAGAGCCGTTGAAATTTTACTATCACTCATATCGCTAATTTTAATGTGCATGAATTTACGAAGATCTTTGTAAATCTGTTTTCATAGTACTACCTGAAACACAAGGAGAAACGGAATATGAACTTCATAGAACAATCAGTTTAATGGGCCATTTTACAAAAATCCTGTTACGTGTTTTGATGCATAGAATGTGCAAGACCAGAAATACTTGCAAAGCAGCTTGGCTTTCCGCCTGATAAAGAGACTAGAAACGCAATATGCACTTTATCAATGTTAATGGAAAGGTGCATAGAAATGCAAAAAAGATCTCCATTTCTGCTTCATTGATTATTCTAAGACCTTTCACAAACTAAAACATGTAGAGCTGTTTCGTATATTAGGAAAACTATACATTGATTGGAAAAATCTGAGAGAATTAAAAAATCTATACTAGGATCAAACTGCATATGTAAGAATTGAAGGAGGACATAGTGATTTCAAATGATATTGCAGGCTTTAAAATAGACAGAAAAAAAATCTTAATAATCTCAGGTATGAAGACGATGCAGTTTAAAAGCAGAGTCTGATAAGCAACTCCAAAAACTTTTGATACTGTAGTTTTAGAGAGTGAAAGAGTGGGTCTGTATTTGAATTTAAAAAAAGGGAACGTATAATCAAATCCCCTGACCTAAATGGAATCTCGTTATCAAAGGCGAAAAATAAAACTCCAAGCAAAAAAACAATTTACAACATTCAAATATCTTGGTTATCTGATAACATCAGATGCACACGTTAAAATAAGTAAAAAATAGCCATTGCCAAAGATACATAAAAAGAAAAAAATACTGGCAAACAATTAAAATAAGGGTAATGAAAACATATGTGTGGTCAGTACAATTATAATGGTAATGAGTGTTGGACAATAAACAAGGAAACAGTGGGAAAACTAGAAGCAGCAGAGATGTGGTTTAGCAGAAGAATGATGAGGATATCATGGACAGAAAAAACTCCAATGAATTGTTATTGAAAGAGGCTAATCTTGAGCGATTAATAATTAAAAATGTAAGACTGATGCAACTACAGTTTTTAGGTCATAGTTGACGACAGAGCGGTTTTGGACACTTAGCAACCACTGGAAAGATTGAGGAACAAACGCAGTAGAGGTAGACAGAGAATAACTTTTATGAAAGTCTAAAGACGTAGGCTATAGGTAAGGGTAGCAACAAGAATTTTTATGCGGTTACCTGAGAATCGGTTTGAGTGCAGAAACATGATCGCCAATGTCTGTTCCAGACAAGCCTCCTAAAGAAAAAGAATTTACAATTCTTCTTTTGCCCTATTATATTTAATTTTAGGTGATTGCATTTGGCGTGTTCATCTTTAACATTGCGTCTTTCCTCGGTATTAGGTTACCATGTTATCTCATATGTTACCTAATAAAATAAAGCAAAATAAAACAAAGTATGGTTATTTCAAAGCATTGATATTTCTAGAAAACGAGATGTTTGATATAACCAATCAACGATTTATTGGTGATCTCGAGGTTTACAATATAAAAAAACAATAATATAGCTCTAAGTCTAGCCCAGGAGGAATCTCATCTAGTTGGTTTTTGCTGCATACTTGTCAGATATTTAAATCCGTGGAGATACGAGATTTCACTAATATATGGATGCGAGTGTTGGACAACTGACAAGGAAAGAGAGAAAAATTGGCAGCAGAATAACGTTAAGGATATCATGGATGGAAACAATTCCAATAAATCAGTAGGCTAATGAAAGAAGTTAACTGTAAGAGATCAATTATCATAATCATAAGACAAAGACAATTTCAATTTCTAGGACACATTTGCCGACACGAAAGACAAAAAAAAAACAACAAAAACAAAAACAACAACATTTACAACAACAACAACAACAACACCCCTCCCTCCCCCCAGACTATGTTAATCATAGAGACCACGTCACAAAAGAAGCCGCATCAAAGCAGGGGAAAGCTGCAAGACATTTTAATTCAGCTATATTGAAAAAATTTCAATATTTTTTCAGAATTCTTTCAGACCAAATCTTTCATTTACAAATAAAAAAAAAGCACTAAATATTCTCTCACCCACTCCAAATTTTATTATTCGACTTGGAGTTCAAATGTAATGCATTTACTCCTTTTATTCATCCATTGATAAAAACAAAAAAAACACAGAAAATTTTGTGAACAGGTTGATTTCATATTGCCTTGTTTTTCTAAATATCATTTTCACTAGGAAGGGCTTTTTCTTTCAAGATAGGTATTCCCATTAAAAAAAAAAACCGAGATGATTATCTACATTAAATATATATTTGTGTACTTTGAATTTTATGTCACGTAAATCTCCTGAACCATAGAACAGAATGTCTTCAAATTTTTATATGAAAGATTAGCTATGGCGGAAGAGTGCCCTGTTTTTTTTTCTTCTAGAATTCCAAATTCTACGTCCTTCTAATTTTTTTGTTTTTATATTGTTTCTTCAAAATGTTACTCAGAATTTTATGATCAGCCATGTTGCTAACATTTGAAATGTAAAAATTTCCGGTTTATGATTGTTCACATTGAGATCATAGAAATACACTAATTGGTGGCTTTCATTCTGGGCTGTATTGGAAGCGAAGGTCTAGATTATAGCTTTAATATATCTAAATCAAGGCGTCATTGGATCTAGATCTATATAGGCCTGATTATAAATCTAGATTCAAGGTCAATTATAGCTTTGCTTTCATTATGGGCTGTATTCTAAGTAAGCAAAACGGCATTATTCATTACCTCGTATTCCAATTCTAGATTCTAGATTCTAGATTATAGTTTGGCTGTGTCTGGAAAAAAAAAGTTCTAGATTCTAGCTTAGAGTTAGATATCTAAATCAAGGTGTCATTGCCTGATTAGGCCTACAGACTAGTTTCAAAAAACAGCTTTACATCCACGAGAATCTAGATCTAAACTAGCAAGAATTCATTACTAAAATCATGCTTTTAGAGCTCTCTCTCTCTCTCTCTCTCTCTCTCTCTCTCTCTCTCTCTCTCTCTCTCTCTCTCTCTCTCTCTTCTGCATAACTGTGTCGCGGTTTAATTCTAGTCTATATAAATTATTTTGGAGCTAGGCCAACAAATAAACGAGCAGGGTAATTAAAATAAAATACACTACTCAGATATATGAAAATTGACAGGTAAGTATAAAAATGTGAAGTTAGGAACAGGAATGTTCATTTTTTAATATCAAGAAGTATTTTGTTTAGAAAAAAAAAAGTGGGCAAAGTCAATTTTAACGGCCATCAGCGATTAGAACCGAAACAACTTTCAAGTTTTTGAGTTGTGTATGTGTGTGTGTGTGTTTTCCTCATCTTTTTAAAAACTTTGTTCATTTATCTTTTATTCTAGCGCAGATATTCATAGACTGATTAGGGAATACCACGGCATCTCATTTCATTTCAACATGGCGCGCATTTTATTGAGATCTAGATTTTAGGGTTTACTTACATAATTATAAAATATTTTAAACGGCATCTCATGTTGACATTTGGATTATTTAGACTATACCTATCTATCTTTCTCACTCCTCCCCTCCC
>BLXT01000847.1:1150544-1164177 GCA_019648995.1 Plakobranchus ocellatus | reverse complement strand
GAGAGAGAGAGAGAGAGAGAGAGAGAGAGAGAGAGAGAGAGAGGTTCATGCTCATTCAATTCTTTCAATTATATGCAGTCCTTTTCGGAAGCAGAACTGTCCTTACTCTAAAACTTCATTTTGATTGCTGGCAAATTGAGTGTAGTGAACAAAAAAAAAAAAGAGAAACTAAAAACATTTCAGGCAATGATATATCTATGAACTTAAATGACGACAACTTATCTTATGTCCAATTTTGTAATTTTAGTTTTCTTTTTTTTTTTTTTATATAAATTTTGCCCAGCCTTTTTGAAGAGGTGATTACAGATTCTCTGTTATCAAACACGCCCTCTTGAAGAGGTGATTACAGATTCTCTGTTATCAAACACGCCCTCTTGAAGAGGTGATTACAGATTCTCTGTTATCAAACACACCCTCTTGAAGAGGTGATTACAGATTCTCTGTTATCAAACACTAAAAGTTTTATTTTAATTCTTATTAAGTGTCAACTAGCCTTCCACATTCCTACCTTTAAATGGTGCACTCAGAGATAGCTATAACCGACTCTAAAAGAAGATATTCAGATTCTGTTCCTACGCGAATTAACCGACACATTTCAAGAGACTGTACACATTTTTTGACAGCAAAATATTGTTATCCTTGTTTCAAAAAAAAAAAAAAATAATAAATAAAATCGACGTTTTCATGTTTTTAACCTCTTCTTAGAAACTTGAAGCATTAAATCATGGTTACCTTTCTTCATCAATCGTGACAAAACGTGACAGTTACAAAGATTAGAGGAAATTAAGAATGTTGATGGAGAAAACACATTTCAAACAATATTAACACATTCCTCATGTAGGACACAACGCTGCTGGTCATATCATCTTCAGCTATTAAAGACTGACAGATACGTTTTTGCTTCTGTAGTTACCTACTTACCTCTCTCTCTCTCACTTTCTCTCTGTGTATATATATAAATAATATATATATGAATGCTTGCCTATTAGAATGTCTATCTGCCTGCACATATTAATGTTATGAGAGCAAACGGATATTCATAAATAGGGCCTTTACTTTCAAAGAAAAATATTAATCGCATCATGCTTAAAGACCTTTTGCGGGTGTTGAAAACTTTTCGTAAAAAAAGTACTTTAATACGGTTATTCATCCTGTATCATATAGGGCCTATCTGATGAGCTCACCATTACCTTCTCTAAAGGAATCCAACAATACGCACAACTTCCTGCTTGCAACGTCACAAAACTGGGCCCACAGAGTCTTCAACGCGGATGTTTTGATTTGTGTGTACATACATACATTATGTGCTTCGGTTTCGACTTATTTTTTTTTTTCAACTTCATCACTGGATTAAAAGTTAAATAAACAAAAAATGAATACAAATACTGCATTATACTTGTTGTGCAAATTTGTTCAAATAAATTTGAGTTGGTGGTTGTTCTATTTTCATATTGAAATTCTGATTCTCTGTAATCCAAAGAAGACTAGTCTTTGTTTAAACCACTCATCCGGAATTAACCTTGATCTAAATCTAGAATTATTGACCTAAAACATTGTCATCAATGTTTACTTTGGAGATGGGGGCAGAAAACAATGGTTTGCGTTTAGAATCCTATTTCTTGTCACAGCTTTGGTCATCCTGAACTAGATCTAGACTAAATTAAAACTATATGTTCCATCTCTATTACTAATTCACATCAAGGTCTATATCATCGACGCATTCATTTTGCATAATCATAATTAAACCGTACACTGATTCTCTCATGTCAAGGTTGTGTTGTGTCCCATACAAAATGAAAATTATGCAGTCAGAGTGTACCGACTTTTTGATTTTCAAGTGCACCTGAGATGAGAATTATGGATCCACAAAATTCCCTTGCAGTCGAAAGTGCTGACACTAGCCAACCAAATATCTTGCTGTGCATGCAATGCATTATCTTCAACGACGCCTGCATAGATGTGGTAGAACCCACCCCATTTATGTAGGGCTATCCCTATGGGTGGAACTATTTTAACTTCAATTATTCCGAAAATCTTAGGGCTACCTTGAAATTTCCATCAGATAAAAACAAGTGAAGGCTATATCTAGCTCTAAGCCTAGATATACATCTAAATTGGATCGAATCTGCTAATTGTTTAATTTTTGGGGTGGAGAACACGCTTTTATATTTTAGATCTACATCCATGTTTTCTGGAAAAAAATTAAATAATACTTTAATTTGCTTTATATCTAGCGATCAAATATACGTCAAGACAATAAACCAGTTTCACTCAATGGGAAAAACCCCTGGCTCTTTGGATATATTTTCTCGGTCACGACCTTGGATTGTGACGCATGTGGCAATGGGGCACCAAGGTAAACATTGCTAATTTCCTGTCTTAGATTCAACTGTCTTTACAGTGTATTTTGAAGTCAAATTTAGAAGTCTTGTCCTAGTTTTGAACAAAATGCGAAAGAAAAGATGTGCCTGAGACACATGCAACAGTGACAGCCGCTATAATAGCGAAGACTATACGAGTGACGTAACGTTTCGACCAGGTGCATTAGTCCTCACACGGACCTCAGCGTCGACAAGATTGGAGAGGATCATTGTGTTTGCTCAAAAGTAAGTGTGGCCGTACTCGTAATTTATAGATCTAGGAGTGTCACTGTGAGTTGTTTTTTTTTATTTTTTGGGGTGGGGGAGGATTTACCCCCGGTAACCACCTCGAAGTAACTAAACAGGGTTGACCTAGATCTAGATCTAGTGTTGGAAAGGCTAATGTAGTAATAATGCACGTTACGAAGAGAACAAGGTGTATGTGAAGCTGAATAACAATTTTCAACCCACGATTTGCCTTGGTGAGACTATTTGCAATGAATGTTAATATTAAGGAATTTTTTTTTTACCACACCAAAGCATAGTTTTATGAGATTGCTCCCCGGTGTAGAAATCTCTGTTAATTCATGAATAGTTTGAACTTCTCCACATTCTCATTCATTATGGTGTTAAGCGAATCAAACTTAAAACAGGGATCTTGATATGGAATCCAAATTAAAAATTGTAATCTGAATTACGAATAACTTTTTTTTTCATTTATGCACTCATGGTGTGGGTAGAGGTTGAATCTACAATTTATCTTCTGGGCCTAGATCTAAAGAAAGATCTCAGTAGACCAATTTGTTACAAACCAAAGGTAATCTGAGTCTACCCAAACAGTTTCACTTTCAGGCCCTTCTACTAAATGTGAAACACTTGGAAAAATAGGCCTAGTCCCTTTTTTACCGAACGCTCTACTTACTTTAAGGAGATCCATGCTTCTAGATCTAACTTCATCAACTGAGAATGAGTACAAGTATGCCAGTATTGCCTTTTTTATTCTGCCTTCACAAATTACTGACAAAATGAAGAGGTTGTAGGCCAAGTTATAATGTGATTTGTGCTACTTTCACACAATATATATAATAACAATATTATGCCCGCGGCCTTTTCATTTTGTTCGTAATTGTTGAAAGTAGATCTAGAAGCACGGGTCTTCATAACATAAATTCCCCCTGTGTTTTTACTGCAACCATCTATGACCAATAAATTATCTTATGTGCTAATCAGTTGTTGTTTTTTTTTTTTCCTTGTTTCTTTGCTTGAAAGCTGGTGTTGCTTTTAGTAAACAATGTTAAAATTGTCCATATCATCTCAGTCAATCTGTAGGCCTATCCCTCTTGACTCACAGCCTCACGGTCAATCTCTCTTACTGAATTCTCTTTCTCTCTCTCTCTATCTCCCTTCCCTTGTAAAATAGAGCGTTCTAAAAAGTAAAGTCGGCTTATTATTATTTCAAAACAGCCCTTTGTCATGCTCAACCAATGTCCTACATCAAAATCATTATAATTAAAAACTGTTGAAATGAATAATATTGATCTATAATGAACCTCTAAGACTCCGAAAACTATATACATTATGGGTCTAGATCTAACGGAAATTCGGGTTTGTTTACGTCTGTGCCACACCGCAACGAAAGCACATGGTAAACCATGTCAAAGGTCACGGAAAAAGAGGTCACTGCCGGAATTCCCCGCTGGATGCAATAAGTCTATTTTTTGGTGGTGTGCACAAGAAACTTTATTAGGCAGGCCTAACCTAGATCTAGACTGAAGCTTAGGCCTGCAGTAAATCTAGGCCACAAGACGTTCTCAATCCCATTCAAGGCTGGGTGTCCCACTTCAACTTGTAATGAAGAAATCATTGACAACATTGAATTGCTGTAATAATTGATATGAAATAATTTACAAACTTACATTGTTTTTAATAGGCTACTTTGAATTCCGTTAAAAAACTCACAGCCCAATTATCAGTGTCCGTGACAGGCTTATGCCGTTTTCAATCAATAAATTTCAAATTTCTGATTTTATATCGTGGCCGAAGATTTAGAAACAGACCTACACGAGATTATATAATGTAATAGCCTTCAAACAGTATAATCGTTGAAATTAATACAAATTTAGGACATGCTTTATTAACAATTCCCATTTAGGCACAAATTTCTATTCTGAGAACTAATTAAACCTTTCAAAAATACGTTACAATATTTCATATTAGTCTTCGTATTGTGCTCACTGCAGTCTTCTTAAAAAAAAACCACTGCATGGCAATAAGCTAAATCCAACACTAAGTCTAGATTTAGTTTGCGTTATGCTTCCTACTGGAGATAGGATTTTTTTGAATTCTCGATACTAAATAAAACAGTTATCTTGGCTAGGAATACAGATTCGTTGAGGCTGTTTCAGTGTTTTTTAGCATTTGAATCTCTTTCAAAATACTTGCTGAGTATAAGGGCAAATGTTTCGATAAGGTGGATAAAACCAACTCTATTTATAGTCCCATAGCAAAACACACAGGAAGGGCGGACAAGCTAGAAGTCTAAGGCGGTGCAAACAGTATTTCAGGAATTAGATTTAAAAAAAAAAAAAAAACGTTTCAGACTTGCAGAAGCATTGAAAAGTTTACAGTAGGCTTGTTTCAGTAGATTTACTTCCTGGGTATAAACATTCGATGGAATTTGAGTGGAATTAGATCTAGATTGGTTTTGTGTAACATTTGTCCGCCCTTTTAACAATAGATTTCATTTTTTCCAAGCTATCTTGAAATGCTTTATTTAAATGAAACAAAAACATTTACAAAATGTTCTTAACACAAACATGCACAAATCATGAAATTAACAAATCTTCCTTAAGGATAAAAAAGAGTGTTCATTCCGGGATATCCAAACCACTGCAACATCTGGGCACATAAACAAAAGCCCAGACTTTTTTTGAGCATTTCATAAAAAAGGTCTATAGTGTGAAGCATAAAGTAACGTTACACGATCAAGTGAGTTGAGTTTGCAAAGCTCCCAAAGCCCTTTGGAAACCTGAAAAACTTTCCATAATGATTATGTCTAAAGTTTGTGCAGCTGAGCTGGAGTCTCAAAAAGACAAAAAATAATATAAGTACTAAGTAATAAATTTCTTATAACATAAAATTCCTTTATCTCGAATCTTATGATCTGACGAACTAGTTCCATTTATCTGAGAGGCCTCGTATCTCATCTTGTATTATACTAGTACAAAGCCCTTGTAGCATCGTATGAAATAAAATGAGTACCGATTTATAAATCTAGATCTAAAATGAGATGCCGATTGAGATTTTCTTCTATCTATTAATAAAAAATGATTTCTCGATAGCTCAGCGGAAAAAAATATTTAAAAGGAGAAGCGGATAAACAAATATTTATGAAAGCCCATCTTAATTGAAAATTCCAGTCAAATTCCACTGCTTTTCTATACAACGGAATTAAATGCACTTAAATTTCTTTGTGATTATTTTTAAATTCTTTCGAAGGCCTAAAATTAAAAAAAAATTTTTTTTTTTTTTGGAAATCTGATTTTTTAAGATAAACACGCCACACTACCAAGAACCATTTTTTTTTTTTTTTGCACAGATTTAGATTTCTAACTTGTCTGCCCTTCTTCTGTGTTTAGCTCAATGAGTAGATTGTTCATGCTTCTTTTTTATCCTTTTTTTTTGACAAAAAACCTCTTTTTAAAAAATTATGATCTGTATATTTTTTTTGCACCTACCTCCCAATTTTCTTTATTCTGAGATGTGTGGTATTTTAAATTACCCGTTTTTTGTAACCTAGCTTAATTATTCACAGATTATTTTGTGTGCTTTGAACATCACTATATTTTTTGTCATTCACGAATGTCTTTATACGAATTATGTTTTAGATATTTTGCAAGTGCTTCTCCAAAAACACTTCTTTTTCCACCACCAAATCTTAAAATCTTTTCAATCCGCAACAGCTATCCAAAGGCACCGGGAATAATGTTTTTATCCTTACGCTGTGTTTGATATTGCGAGGTATGGCCAAATAAACATTACCATTAGCTATATAGTAATGGATACGGTGATATGATTGAGGTGTAGCTTCAAATAACTATGACCTATTAATTATCTCAGAAGGATCAAATCCATGCGCTCAGTGGTCGTGTAGACTTTCACCAAAGTTTGAGAATCGTAGACCTGAACAGGCAATATTGAGAAAGAAATCAAAGCCATGATAGCTAGGTACCTCAAATCCTTCCTTGGCATTTTTATTGAGATCATCTCCTGAACAGCAGTATGCAGAGTGAAATTGACCCATTATGTTGATTTACTTATTTCAGGCGTGTGGAAAATTATTAGAGACTGGAAACTCGAATCTAAAACACATATAAAGATATCTGCAAAGATGGCCCAACGCATGCTGAATTTAATTATCGTCATGTTTGCCCCGGTTTATATTTATTTCACTCATCCTCTCACATTATGGGATTTTGAATGGGATGGTAAGCACTTGTAAAGCAAAGTGCCCCTCAGGCGGGCACGCTATCCCGAGCTAATGTTGACTATTCCAACCTATTTTAACATTTCTTTACATTAAATGAAAATATCAGTGTTACTGTTACGTGCAAGAGTAAACAGAAAAACAACAATACCAGAACAATAACAATGGACACGTCAATAAAACTTTTCCAAGAAAAAAAATCAAGATCAACTTGTACTATGGATCTGCCGCTCGAGGAAAATTAATACACTGGAAAGAGCATCAGAGAAACTACACTGACACATTATACACACGTGCACACACAGAGCCTGAGAAGATGTACAGAAATCCTAGCTAAAACTTATTAATACCAGGAAATGAAACCATTGGCTTTAAAGGTCAGGACTGAAACTTGAACGAATCTTAATGGAACTCATCCGCGTCAGTTTTAAAAATTGTTTTAATATCAAAAGGTATTAGGTTGAGAAACAACCTATCTCATATCTCTGCAAATCAGAGAACAGAAATTGTGTATGTATAAAAAAAAAAACACTCAGAGGTGTAAAATAATAATAAAGAAAAAAGCATGGGACAGATGGAGTGACTTTTTTTTATGAAATAGAACCCACAAGTTATCATTTCTTGAACGCCCGAGGCAAGGAAGTTTAACATCAAACAGAAGAAAGCAACGTCCTGTTTATAGGATTGTGAGTATTAAATGAATACAGTATCATGGAGACCTCGACAATGAGGATTAAAATGTACATATCTATCTTTTTCTTAATCTTCGGAAAGGTCAATTTTCTTTTAGGATTGTCGATAAATATTATCTGAACTTGACTTGAACATATCATTTCAGTTCTGTGAGAATAATTAAAAAGGGCTCTAATAAAAAAGAAAAAAAAAGGACTATGTTTTAATAAACTTGGAATCTTATGCGTGACTCTTAGGGTATCAAATATTGGAATTGTGTGGGCTCGTCTTCTCGCTTGGCCGTTTTCTTATTTTGGGTAACCTTTATACTGAAACTATTCTGTCCAGAGGTCATATAAGCTCAACTCTTGCGTGATGAGGCAAGAATGGAATTGGCTGTCCAGCCAACAGACTAGATATACTACTGACGCCCAAATCCCATTGCCTGACGTCACAAAACCCGTGCCAAGCCCGAATCCCGTCAGCCATTTTTAGTGGTCTATTGCCCAGAGTGATATTTCGTTGCTATGCTTAAGTTATAATTGAATGTGTTATTGTTGTGTCGGATCCAAACAAAAAACACACATACACGCACGCGTTCCAAATAAATCTAATGATGCAAAATGAATTAGTAAAAAAAAATGAAATCGACTTATTGACAGAAATTAAACAAAGAATTAATGCAGGAAAGGCAACTTAAAGACGTGATACAACGAACTAGAACAGCAGTCACTTAATTCTTATGTCAAACAGTAGGGACAAATCCTTTACCGCTAAAAGAAAAGATTACAAAAAAAATAAAAATGGATGCGGGAAAAAAGTATTTGCGGCAAAACAAAGCGACCAACAAAATTATACTCTCTCTCTCTCTCTCTCTCTCTCTCTCTCTCTCTCTCTCTCTCTCTCTCTCACACACACACACACACACACACACACATACAAACGCACAAATATGATTGAAATCTTGAGGAATGAATGTAAAGCAGTAATATAAGGAAAAAATACTGAAAAAACTCTAGATGTAGAGCTACAGATTCAGTCTAGCAACCAACAACATTGCCGTCATTGCTAGCTTACATCTTTTTTTTTTTTTTTTTTTAAGTGATGTACATTATAATAGATTTCATCGCACACGGTTTTAGGGTAAATAACAGCTGGTGTGACGGGAAAGGTTTTTTCCTAAGGCCTTATTTCTGTTTGTAAAGAAACTTGAGTTAAAGGTGTATACATCACATTGCACTATTGGCATGAAAAAATCGATGACAAAAATTTACTTTGTACACGCCTTTTCACATGCGAGAAACATAAAAAGGAAACGAAAAAAATGGATGCCCGAATCAAAATAATAGCCACAGTAGTAAGATCAACCTTTTAATTTGAAAAAAAGGTCATTGGTTAAATGAATGCAGTTTAAATATTGGCATATTTTTCTTTTCATTCTCAAGCAACATTTTTTGGTTGTGAAAATTATTTTTATTACGGCCACACCAAACTGTTTAACTGGAATGATGAAGCACTGAGCAATTAAAAAGCCTATTTACAGCCATTACCAACGTCTTTGACCCTTTCAGCAATTCAAATCAATGAATTTTTTTTTTGCATGACACCATTCAACACAACTTACACACAAACACACAGAATGAACCACAATAATAGTACTGCAGTTGACATAATGGTAAACACTCTTAAATAACTTTTGATACGAAGTTTTGAACAGCCCCAATTTCCCTCCGTTTTTCTATATCCAAAAAAAAAAAAAAAAAAAGTTTAAAAAATTCATTTAATAAAATAGTTTTATGGCTGCATTTACGGAATTATAATCGATATATTCTTGTAAGAACTTTATTGCAGTCCGGTATCATGTATATGAAGGAAAGATGCACAACTTTCCCTACATCAGTTTTGCATACAAAAGCCAAAAAATTGTTTGAGGCATTGAAGACAAATCTAGACCTAGATCTAGATTAACTATTCTAGGTGTAATTCATTGTTTCTGCATTGTTATAACAATCAATAGCGCAACAATAACAACCACCCCTGGTCAGCGTATTCTCAGTTGTCAACTTTGTCGATAGATCGACTAAACATTTTAATTAAATCCTTCACCAAACAAACTTAAATCTAGTCCAGACATACAAGGCCTGATACATTTTGAGTCACTTTAGTGTTATGGAAAACAAGCTCTGCCGGTATTGTTTACAGTTTCTACAGACCACTAATGATGGCGGATTTTCGGAATCCGGAAATGGCCGGCCTCGTCCGAAGTAGCGATCTGTAATTCTGTTCGTGTATTCTGTGGTCCAGCCTGTGCTATAACATGTTTAGTCTACAAAAAAGCTTGTTTAATTTAAGCCATAATATCCTTTCTTATGTGAAATTCCATCTATAGTGTTAATAATCGCATGTTGGGTTTGTGCCACAGCATGCCATCTTAGGTCTTGTCCAGTAACACCACAGGTTCGCACATGTTTAATCTATGCCATCGGATTTTTTTTTCAGTGCCATTGTATGCTATTGCCGTTTGTAAGTCACAAGGCACTTATTCAGCCTAACTCGATGTAGGTCTAAAACTGAGATCATTAGCACAAGCAAGCTTAGAGCCACAAAAGTGAATTCGTCAGAAGAACCAACCAAATAGCTCGTAAGTTTACAGCACATAGATACGTTTGACTTCACCAATATAATACAACTCGAAGTGAGCCACCAGTTTAAAAGCACCGTTACAAGACAAATCGAAGTATGCTACAAGTTTGAGGTCACCAGAACAATACAACTTGAAGTAAACCACAAGTTAGATGTCACGATCACAACCAAATGCGGATAAAGCCATAAATTTAAGGTCATCAAGGCAGCCCAACTCGAAAGCAGCCACAAGTAAGATGTAATCAGCACAACCAAACTTGAAAGAAGCAACAAGTTTAAGGTCATCATAGAAACCCAACTTGGAATAAGCCACAGATTTGAAGTCTTCGGTACGACCCAAGCAAAACAGCCCAACTGATAGCCACAAGTTTGAGTTTTATTGACACCATCCAACTTGAAATAAGTAATGATTATCATATTACAAATGTGGATGGAACCAACAAACAAAAGGTCCATCTGAGGGAGAGGGGAAAACAGAGCAACAGAGATTGGTTGGTTGATTGATTAAATGATTGATTGACTTTTATTTTATAAGGGTTACAAAATAAGCACAGGGCTTTTTTCACTTGGCCGTTAATAACACATGACTGAGTTAAGGCACAAATTTATATCAACATCAAAAGGTTAAACTAATCATTTATATATATGGGACAAAAATCCATTAATGCATCTAACTGAACAGTTGAGCACTGTACTGAGCACACGTTTTTAGAAATACAGAAAAAAAAACGTTGTTAAATACTATGTATCAAGAAAATTATACAGAGAAAGAATATTTTGAATAAAGAATATTTGAGATAGAAGGAAAGTAAGTAAAATCACAGGTTTAGAGAGAGAGAGAGAGAGAGAGAGAGAGAGAGAGAGAGAGAGAGAGAGAGAGAGAGAGAGAGAGAGAGAGTTTTTGAATTTGGTAGTCATGATTTTCACGGGCTGACTGTGGACCTAGTGATGAATTCGAACTTTTTTTCATAGCGGTAGAGATAATTTTTATATTCCCAGATAAGTTAATTCTTGGCTGACAGGCTAGGGATGAAGGAGATCGGGATATTGTGACCCCATGTATTCGGCTTATGGTGTATTTGAAGAGCGGATTGTGAACCGTTGCATATTTGAGAGAGGGGTAAAGGGAAGTTTCGTTGATTTCAACTTGTCACTGACATTCACTGTATCAATGATGCCATTATATTTACTACGATTTCTGCTTGTACGTCTTGAAGTTATTAAGTTTCAAGTTCGTAGCGTTACGCTGCAAGTTGTGCTTTGGTGAATTATGTCGAACAGGCAATCTTTCCAATGGGAGGAGGAAAGAAGATGTCGTGCAATATAAGAATTGTAAGGTTTGCACTCCTACCTCTCCCTAGCGCCTATGGCATTCAACATGACAATGGTATTCTCTACTGGCCTCGACGGGTCTACCAACTTTGGATCTGAGATTGCTTCACTGGCATTTCCTCTGGAGATATGAGACTATTATTTATTAGTGAAGGGATGACTGACGCTATTTAACTCATATACCATATAGGGCTGTGCTTTCGAATTAAAGGTATTACTAAAATCTATATTCTGCTTGAGTTATTCATTCATGTTTGGGGGTTGGGGGGGGTGGAGTCGAAAGAGGTTTCCTGTGCGACTGAGTAACTATAGTTTTCAGTATCCTCAGTATCAGTATCTTGATGAGTTAGTGACCAACTATGTGATTTTTCTGTTAGTACGATCTTAATGCATTCTCGAATTGCTTATTCGATTTACTACTATATTAGTATCTTAAGAGTCGTTTATATGATTTCCTATTGTTATAGATTTTTTATACATCAACGAATTGCTTATTTGATTTACTATTATTATCGGAGTTTTAATGCATTTTCTCTCGTCTTAAGAAATTCACTATGGTTAGTGTTGACTTTAATATATTATTCTGTACTGCTCAGCTATTGCCCCGAGCGTTCTTTGTCTCGTTATCTCCAATTCGATCTGTATTACTAGTGGGCGTAGTCTTTTAACAAATCGGCTTGCGGCCACAACTTAAACTTTCCTGTAAAAACACACACATATCAAGAGAGCGAGAGAGATATGAGAGAGAGAGAGAGAGAGAGAGAGAGAGAGAGAGAAAGAGAAAGAGAGAGAGAGCAAGGGAGAGAGACACACAGAGAGAGACAGAGGGGGGAGGGGAGGGGGTAAAATAATGAGAGAAGGAAAAAGGAGATCTGTGATAGGTGACTGAGTGAAAATAAAATGAATGGAGTTTATGTTAAAGAGAGCGAGAAAAAAATATGAGTGAACAGTAAGAACAGTAATGAGAGATAAGATGATGGAAAGAAAGGTATATGGAGGATTATAAGGCAGAAAGAATCGATGAGAAAACAGGAGAATTGCGAAATACCTGCGGTTCGTCTCAATCTTGAAACATGTCGCAGCTCACACCTAAGGGTCATCTCCAAAGCTGGCTTATTTCACTCTGCTTCCTGTCTTGGCAGACTTATCTTCATCTAGCTCCAATTTCGAATGATGTTTGGTTGGTTACTCTTGTCCACTAGCCTGCGTATCTATCACTCCACTCACGCACATCTCTGCCTGCCTGTTTGCTTGTCTACCGATCTGTTATATCTCTACATGTTTTATGATAATATCATTTTTTTTTTAATGCAAGGCGTTTTGAATATCAGCCACATTCTTGAATATTAGCTACACACAATTTTACATATTATACATATTACATATGATACAAATACATAATACATTAATATATGTATCTGTATGTAAATTTAATATTGTAATCAACAATGTGCGTGTGTTTATATATACTTATATAATGCGTATTTAATTTCTGTAAAAGTGTGTGCATGTATATCTCCTCTCGCTATTCTGGTGATAAAATAAATAAATAAATATATATATATATATATATATATATGTATATATATATACATATATATTTATATGCATCATATATAATTTTGTATTATATATATATATAATATACACGTTATATCTTTGCCTAGATAGAGAGGGGGAGGGATGGAGAGCTACAGAGAGATAGAGGAAGAGTGAGAAGAGGAAAGAGAGAAACAGAGAGAAAAGGGGAGAGAGAGAGGAGAAAGAGCTAGAAAATGTTAGGAAGAGAGAAAGAGAGAGAGAGAGAGAGAGAGAGAGAGAGAGAGAGAGAGAGAGAGAGAGAGCGTGGCAGCACAAATAAAAAGCCTCGAAGTTATTTTCTATAATTAAACAACGCCACTCAGGTTAATGCTGTTTTCATTTTTTGCGTTTCTGTTAGGGTTTTTTGGAGGAAAATGGCTTTGGAGAAATTTCATAGTAGTGGGAGAGAATAGATTTTGATTGGTCATTTCCATAAAAATGATTAAATTTGGATTGGCTGTTGATGGCAATAGTCATTCAAAGAGATTCGATTGAAAAAGAAATAGCAAAGTCCTCTTCAAAGTCAAGAAAAGGAAAGATAAAAAAAAAAAAAAAAAAA
>BLXT01000847.1:1138772-1150515 GCA_019648995.1 Plakobranchus ocellatus | reverse complement strand
AAAAAAAAAAAATTAAAGAAACAACATTGGACGTTAATATTTTGGAAATTGTAGCTTTTAGGCAATGCTGTGTGCAAAACAAAACTCCAATAAGGAAACCTCGTTGTACAAGTAAGTTTTGAAAGTTCAAACAAAATGAAAATGAACAAATTTTAGCATTTCAAGTTTCCTTTCCTTTAGAGAAAATGGTGATGTGGTGCATTTTTTGTTATTTATATAATTTTTAAAAAAATACAGTTGTTAAAAAAATTATGTTTCCATTCTGTATCTTTTCTTGAGGAACTCACACGTTATGACCCTTCCTTCCCTGCCATTACTTTGGTGGTTTTATTGCCACCATTATGATTTTGACGACAACCTCTATTTGTCACTATCAAAGTCCAATCTTTCTTTGTACCATCAAATATCTGTGCCCATTATCTTTAAACATCATTAACATCTGTCTTTGCCATCTTTAAACTATTTATGATCTGTCTTTGTTATCTTCTAAATCATTAAATAATTGCTGCTTTTTTTTCAACTTTAACCCATTAAATATATCTATCTTATTTTTAGATCTTAAATTAATTTTGTTAAAAATATTAGGAATCTTCCTTAGACGACTTTCTTTTCCAAGCTTAGCTCTGTAGAAGCAGCGGGTGGAACTGTGTGTGTGGTAGGGGGAGAAAGAGAGAAAATACTAAAATTGTTTAGGAATTTAGTCAATCCTCGCCGGAAAGCTTTATCTTTACTTCACACAAAGCCTTGTTTTTGTTTTCCTACAACAGACAAGCAGCGACGCAAAATAAATGGCAGAATCGCCAGCAGAGATCTTCTGTGGGCTATAATGAATCAACATGTCACCTTAATAACACACTTGGCTGTCTCAAAGACCGTCTTTACTTCAGTTTCGTGAGCGCCTTGGCTCTTCTTCTGACGTTTTTCGCACGATTTCGCACAGAGTGTTTTTCTACTTCAAAGTTCTTCACGTTGTTCTTCGTGTGAGCTGCCCTTTTCATCTTTTTCCTCCCATCGATCCACTAACCATCTGTCAATGGCTGTAAATGTTTACCCTGCGTGTACATTGCTGGTATGTCTTTCTGTTCATTTGTGTGTCTATCTTCTGTAAGTTCTGCTATGTAACTATCGATAGAAAAATTATTTTGTAAATCTAAAAAATACAGATTGGCAATTCTTTCACCATTATGAAAACAATGTTAATATTTTCTTAACTATTTCTATTAGTCCTCAGTGCTGTAAACTCTAGATAAGAGAGGTCACTCTAATTGAAATAGCAGTCCTTGTAAAAATTACAATATCAGATTTCTCGAGAAGGAGAACAAGGATATTGAGCTAAAATCACGATAGGAATGTATAAAAGATTCATATAGGATATCACATAACAAGAAGTGATACATCGTGAACAAAGTCAAAACAAAAAGTATTAAAACACGAAACAAGCAGAGAAATAAAATATCGAGATGTAATCACAATAAAAATGTATATATCATGCATAAAGGATCAACCATTCCGAGAAATAATACAATAAACGAGAACAAAATTGTTACAAGAATATGTAAAGAGAAGAAACAACACAAGAAGTGATATATCGTAAACATAATCATTACAAGAATGCATAGGGGGTGAACAAACAACACATGAAGTAAAATATCGAAAACAAATGTGTAACAGGAATGTATGAGTGTGAAACAACAATACATGAAGTGATATACCTAGAACAAAATTATAAAAGGAATGTATAATGTGAAACAACAACACATGAAGTGATATAACGAGAAAAAAATTATACAGGAATGTACAAGGGTGAAACAACAACACGAGAGGTGCTATATCGAGAACAAACATATAACCGCAATGAAACAACAACACGAGGATGATAACAAGAAAAAAAAATTGTGTTAAGAATAGAAAAAAGAATGGAGCAGAAGGAATAGAGAAATGAGTGGTTAGAAGAAAAAAAACTGAAAAAAAACTTTACAAAAAATTTTGCTTCCTTGCTCGTGCCTTTGGTGGTTGCAGCTTTTTGAAGTTTCAAGCCAATGATCATTGTTTGAAATACGGTAATGATTTCGTTATCATTCTTAGTACATATACATTTTTTTTTATATTGTTAGTTATTCCAAGCGAAAAAAAAAATTAAGGTAGCAACACTGTTACTGAGGTAGCAAACTTAACACTGTTATTCTTGTTTAACAACTTAAAGCCTTTGCTTCCCGCTACCTTGATAAATCTTTGAATCTCTTTGCGAAATGGTATCAGAAGGATTTAATCTCAAATGTGGAGATATCGAAACATTTCAAGCCGTTCATGTAAACCTGTTAAAATAAAATTTGTAAAACTATATCTTTTTTTCAATAGAAGTTCGTATCATGGATATCAAAAGGTCAAAATTTCTAAATAGAGTTTTATGACAGTAATGCCAGTTTAGCACGCCAGAATAACTATCACGCCAGACAGACAGAGTCAAATTAGCGGCCGCCAGAAGCACTCTAGGATATATCTGGCATGAGCCCCGCCCACACCAATCTTACTCTGTCCACGCAAAAACCAATCTCGATGTCGAAAACTTCAATCAATTGCCTTGTTGCAGAATATTATTTTTAGTTTTTTTTCTATCCGAACTTGAATAGTGACGCTAGCTAATACTAACTATTGCACGGTCAAGGCAACCGAGGTATTTCCATTAGATCTTTATAAAAAAAACAATAGGTTCCAATTTTTTTTATAAAACTGTTTCCGAAAAAATTTGCATAATCGCCGACACGCTGAGCTAGTGTTTAGACAGAAAAATGCAGTAAATCAAAGTCGCCCAAAACCCAGAAACCAGATGATGGCCGGTAGTGACGTTGCACGGTATCAAGGCAATCGAGATTTACATGCCGGTTATTTGCCACAAATTCAATGTTTCAAAGCCATAGCTAGTTGAAATAAAGGCTAAAATTACCTTTTTTTTTTTAGTTTCCAAACAAAGCGTAAANCCCCCCCCCCCCCCCCTCGACTTTTTTACGCTATTATTTTGCTTAGTGTTAGTTTGACTTCAATCTGCCTGTTTGCGATCATATACTGAACTTCAGGATTAAAGACCATTTTTTTCTCCAAATTGTATTTAAAATATAATAGCTACTTTCAACTGATTTACTATGTTTCAAGCTGTGAAATTTTAAGTTATCTGATATACACGATATCTGTAGGCCTATAAGAAACTTACATTATTATTTTTATGGAAAGAATGAGATGGGTCTTTTTAATGATCAGATTAACTTTGAAGTTCAGTATATAAATGAATTTTGGTAAAATTTCTATGATTGCTTAGTAATCACACATGAAACAATAAAAATTGCAGTGGATAACTGCAATCGAATAAGAGTTTGCATTTTGCATCTCTTAGACCATTCAATTCTCATTTTGACGGTGCATGTTATTCTATAGATCTTTACTCCAAGCTTCATGCAATAAGAAACACTTTTTATGTTATTATTCAACTTAGAACTAAAATCAACTAAGTAAGAATCAAGCTACATTGCCATCATGTCCTAAATCGTTCTATTGCTTCGCTCAACCTGCCCATTAACTTGGGAATGATAGGGAATTGTGACTTTTTGTTTGACACCTGTCAATATGATTGTGGAATACTGTACTGTTGACAAAGTCTCAGCTTTTGTCGTTAATCTGGATATCGAAACACCCATGGCGACAAATGCTATTATACAAAAAGTTTACAACTCCTTCTGCAGTTTTCTGCGCAATGCTTCTGCCTCGGTCCATTTACTAAGGTAATCAAAAGCGACCACCATGCAAAAGTAACCTTTTATGGATGTTAGTATGGCGCAAATATCGACTCCAATATTACTCCAGTGTATTACAATGGACCATGGATATGGTGGTATTTCGACAGGATGAAACAGGTCTGATCCTTTTTGAAGACGGGGCATTCTCGGTTGGCAACGATCAAATGCTTTAATGTATTTGTATTTTCTGAAATCTACAGATGGATGGCAACCACACTCTTGATAATATTTTTTCTCCGTTTTATAAAAATCAAGGTTGTTTTACGTCTTTGGTGACTCTATGTAAAAAAAGATGTCAACAATGATTTCACGGAGGAATGAAAGAAAAAAAAAACCAACAACACATACGCACAGACACTTTGATTTATTCCATACAATAGCCTAGATACCAGCAGGCTGATTAAATTTAATTCTTTCGGTGTAGGATGCCATCTGTTCTTTCACCTATAAAATTTAACAATTTATTTTTCATGTTAAAAAATTACTTCCAGCTTATTACACTGTATTCACATTCAGATCTATGAATTGAAAAAAAAAGTGTACTGTACGAGTTAGTAATGTTTTTTGTTTTCTTTTAAACAATCATTATTTTCACATCTAACATTTCACTTCGTTCATCGAACTAAATCTAGTAATAAATAACTCTAGGGGGTGATTCTCACATACCTAACACTAAGCTCATCGTAGAAACATGAGCGGGTCAATAGTTTCATTTTGAGCTTGGAAGTTTTGCAGGCAGAATTCCAGGAATATTATGACGTCATACTCACAAAAGATTTTCAGATTTGGACTGGAATTAACTGAAGCTGGTTTCCATTCTTAATCACGGTGGAAGTGAAATTTTGCAGCTGCTCGCCTGAAATTGTTCTTTCTTCCAGGATTACCATAACACGAAGATGGATATATTTTCTTCTGCAAGAAATCATGAAGTTCATCTGAAGTTAAAGCTATTTTCCCCTGCAAGAACAATAACTGTAAGGAATTTTTTTTCTATTTAAAGTTATCTTCCCTTGGGCTAGAGTCGTTTCCGCATAGACAGAGTCAAATTGGCGGTCGCCAAATACACTCTTCTAATTCTTTCTTATTGCAGAATCATGGTCTGAAAAAAGTTTGATTTGCGTATTGCCTTATGAAAATCTTTTATTTAGGCAACATTTATGAAATCTCATTTTCAGATCAGAAGTAATTATATCTTAAAGAAGGAAAAGGCTAGGTAGACCCCAATTGGGGACTACGTAGTCACGGTGTCTAGGTAGTCCCCTATTGGGGAGCACCTAGCCACCATGGCTACGTAGTCCCCAATTGAGTGATAAGCACAATGCAAACACATTTGTCTTGTCTTCTAAGTGAGATTTATTTAACTCTGTTGAAATGGAACATGATGTTACATCAAATTAGATACGTAAACCATTAGACAATGAAATACAAAGAAGATAGAATAAAATACAAATATATTGTATTGAACGGTTCATATGTCAATACACGAACATTTTGTTCAGACAGCAATGTTAATCATAAGGTGACCGCATTGCACATTATTTAGTGATAACTTTTCCTCAAAATAAGGAAAATTTACATGGTCTTCTAATAACACTTTATCATAAGTGAAACAAAATTTCAGAGGTGAAATAACAATTTTAACTACTCCAAATATTACTAATAGGGACGATTCACAGTGGCAGTCATAATTTATTAGATACATCAATCACATGCCAAAGTTTATAAACACCTTTTACACGTGTACTGACGTGAGGCAGGGCGAAATTTTAACAATGAAACCTCTGTTTTCAGAAGTCACAATCTACCTAATCAATCATCCCATTCACAAAACTCCTTTGCAACCTCCATGTCTCCACAAACACCACACAAATAACACGAATCAACAACAGCACTCTCTACAACAACAGTATTTGTTGCCAACTTTCTTTTTCTTGGCAAATCTGCTTGTGCGATCTTGGCCTTTTGCCGACCTTTTGTTTTCACAGGAACGAACTTTAAAGTAATAACAGCACTCTCGCCATCAGGGATATCAACAACAGCACCCTCTACATCAGGGACATAACATTAGCACTCTCTACATCAGCAACATCAACAAACAGTACTCTCTCCATCAAAGACATCAACATTAGCACTTTCTACATCAGCAATATCAAAAAACAGTATTCTTTCCATCAGAGACATCAACACTAGCATTCTCTACATCAGGGACATCAACAATAGCTCGCTCTCTCTCTATTAGGGACATCAACAACAGCACCCTCTCCATCAGGGACATAAACACCAGCACTCTTTCCATCAGGGACATCAACAATTATAGTACTCTCTCCATGAGGGACATCAACAACAGCACTATCTCCCACAACAGGGATATTAAAAACATCAACCACGTTATCCTCAATCTGCATCTCTCCTCAAATTCCACATTCTCTCCATTCCTACAACCTCTTATCAACTCGCGCAACACAGTGGCCTTCCTTAGTCTTTTACAGAGGGGAGACATTGCAAAATTAACACTTAACGCCGTGTTTTCCAATTAGATCTACAGCCCTAGAATCTGTGTATTTACATACCCCGGACACTCTTAGGTGAAAGTGATTTCTGCGAAATTCTATTGCGATAGTCAATGGCCTATTACAAGGCGCTCAAACAGTTTTTCTTCTCTTTTCTTTAATAGTTGTGTATATTCAGAGAATCTCTTAAAAGCTTGTGCGACAGTAATAGCCAAACTCCTGTCATCCTCCACTGTATCCTCTGGGAAGCATTGGACCCACCTATTTAACCCATTTACACTTCCTTACAAAATTCAACCAAGGGCAAAGAGGAGTAGACAATCTAAAATTTCTGGGGAGCACCTAGCCACCATGACTACGTAGTCCCCAATTGGGGTCTACCTAGACACTTCGCTTAAAGAAATAGGATTAAATTGTCGTCGGCTGTATTTAAGGGATTCGTTCGAATCTCAGTTATTAATTTAATAGTTTAGAACAAATTTAATTCTTCAGATGAAGATACTGACAGCTTCAGCTTTACTAGGAAAATCAAACTTAAGCCTTGAAAGATTTTGTTTTGAGACGCACAATAGCACTCAAACGAAAAAAAAAATGAAACTTTATTTTCAATCACTTGAAATCAATGTCATCTACAACTTATGAGGAGCTTTTAAATTATTGGTGCCTCCATTTTAACAATCTGGAAGAGGGAGAGTGAGAGAGAGAGAGAGAGAGAGAGAGAGAGAGAGAGGCGCAAACAGAAAATGGAACATATAGAGATTAGGACAAAGGCAGCCACCAGATAGACACAGAGAGAGAGAGAGAGAGAGAGAGAGAGAGAGAGAGAGAGAGAGAGAGAGAGAGAGAGAGGAAGGCAGACAAAAGAGAGAGGAAGAGGAAGGCCGATTGAAAGAAAGAGTAGAAGAAAAGAAATTAAGAGAGAGAGAGTTTTATGATAAACCTGAAAATTTATTACACACTATCATTACTAATTATTCCAAAGCAGACGACTTAGTGTATATGGACATTGTTGATAAACAAAGAGGTTATACAAACTATGTTTTAATTTGATTTTGATGTTTATGTGACAGAACAATTTAATGTGATTTGCTTATTTATGTGCTATTGGTGTTTTACATCAATGACATTCCATATCTGCTTCCATTGATCTTTATTTTTAAAGTCACGGCTTACAGAGTCCTCATCAAAGATCTGACTTGCTCTAGCTTTAATAGATTTTTTTTTTAAATCCACTCTTCATAAGAAAATTACAGAACAATATTTTTCTCATTCTGGTACGCTCATTATTACAGAAAAAATAATGCCGCACTTGGCTTGAGAGCTCTAACCCTTGCTTAAGCCTATTGTTAAAAAAAAAATAATTATAGGTTAGCCAAATCAAAGGTGGCTCTACAAAGAAATTTTTTTTTTTAAAAAAAGCAGTGCAAATATGCAAAAGGGGCGCTTTGGTAAATTCTATGAATCTTTTCACGAAGTTTCAAAACAAGTTTCCTACTCTTAGATTTTGCTAATTTTGATGCGCTGATTGCGAATATGATATTAGATTTTAAAAAAATGAAAATCTGATAAATATTTTCTGTCTAGATTTTTACCTGCTCCTTGCAGAAAACGTCACAAAAAGCTGGCGCCACTGTGCCACTGCCTGAGGCTTCACACCTCATAAAAAGTGAAGATGTTTGTTTATTGCCTCAACCGTTCCGAGTTTTGCGCTTCGCGTTTCGCCTCACGCCCTATGTGAGGACTGCCTAAGTTTACCGTATGATCAGAGTAACGTAGAGAGGGAAGCACTTGCTCTTCTCTGTAAAAGAGAGAGGAAAAATCGTGTTAAAATACTTAGGGACAGATCCACAAAAATAAGGTGGGCGACGTTTCGATCAGTTTTTTTTTTTTTGTTCTGCTTTCACCCCATTGGGAGTCCAGCAAGAGAATTGTTTTATATGTAAACAAAATACTACAAGGAATCTTCTTCTGCTTAGAGCCTGCTTTATACAATCTGTCACTAAGCCGACTGCCCTTGGGTCTAGACAAAGAGAAATAAAATTTTACAAGGAGAGCTTAAGGGGGAAATAAAAATGGAGCCTTTTTGAAAGCTGCTACCACTAGCAAATCTATGCATGGAATGACGAGGTTTATGGATAACTTAAGATGAGTAGAAGATGGCAATCTTGATCTTGACAGACTGAGAAATGAAAACAGAGCTTATAGATCTAGACAAATCAATAATGTACATTTATGAAAGAAACACTTATTTTAGATAACTTGAATTAAAAATACTGCAAAGAAAAGAGTCTACTCGCACTGTTAAAGAATTTATTAAAATATTTTAAAAAATAGTTTGAAGCACATAATTATGCTAATAACGCTTACATAATATAGAATAAAAAATAAAGCTTTAATCACATGCCTTACTAAAGTCTAAAGTATTGATAATTACCCTCTTACGTATAATTTTATCGGACGAAACTAGATGGGCGCATTAGCACCATGATTCTCAGCATGTGAAATTTGTAACCCAAGCACAAGAACCAAGAAGCGTACAAGCTTTTTCGCTAATACCGATCCGATGGCTGCCATAATTTGAATATTTCTAGTGCTGAACCAGCCCTGCTGAAAACCCAAATACTGACTAATCTTTCTTGTGCAGGGATTTGTTTTCTTGAAATGTTTCGTCTGTATCTTTTTTCTGTGTATCTTAATCTGAAAAAAATTATTGTTGGTCTGCGTGATGTTACTTGTACTTGCTATGACTTTTTAAAAGTGACTCGTGTCTTTCCGGGTCATTTTTTAACAACCTCCCCATTTTCAATACTTTTACGAATTAATACAAAACAAGATCAAACTCTTGAGAATTTCTTACAGCTTCCCTACTAAGGTTGCGAGCAAATTTCTGGAGACTCTGATAAAGGATCGGAAAGGGCTTTTATTGATTTTTTTTAAAAATCATTTGCCCCATGGTAACGCAAACAAGGAAGGGCAATCAATTTCAAATGGTTAAAAATTCAGAAAGTTGTTGTTTTGTTCATGTCATACTTAGCAAACAAGCGGCTTATTTTTCTCTCTCTTTAAAAGAAAGATGTACTTTTCAGCTCAAAGCGATGATTGACACTTCTCTATTGCCCATCATTAAGTTTTATTGGCTGAACATAGCCAAATCTTCTTCTTTTCACGAGACACAGAAAGTACGACCAGAGATTTAAAGATCATTTTAATATATATACATAAAACTGCAAGTTGAACCCTGAAGAACAGTTTGATTTAGTTCAAAATTGCTTTTCGTATAAATGTTTCCTGGCTAGAAGAGAGATTATTTTTTTCAGATGGCCGATTTTAGAAAAGAATTCTTAAAATGACAACTCGACGTCTTTTGAATGCTCCTACGATGTCGATACAATTCAAATTCTGACTTTCTATCTTTGTACGAATAATGACGAACTGAACACCAGATGTACATACAAAAATGCCAACTTATTCACGATCTCCTACTTTATACCAGGTAATTCCTTATTGAGCTCTGCAATGATTTGCAAGTAGCCTCCTGCATAAAATTCAAGAATAAATAGGATAAGGTATAACTCAATAACAGTTGTTATTTTTGCGCTCTGAAGCTTAAAAAATTTCAGAACATTCTCTTACGCCATGATTGTTGAGCTTTCAGTTTGGCTTGAGATATTGGGGTGAAGCTTTCACTCATGGTCCCAAAGCTTAAAATATTTTCTTCAGTTTTTTCTAAGAGATTTGAGCTATAGTTTAAAATGAAATGAAATACTTTATACTAAGAGATTTTTTTCCTCTTAAACGATTTCATACAAGGCGTTTAGTACTGATTATTCAGGAAGATGATATATTTTTGAAAATCTATCTTTTCTCAGTTTAATGCATGAATGATCCTAGTTTGAGTCTCTAAAAACCTCCCGTCCAAGTAATGCTCGCCTACTTATAATCATTCTTTTCCTGTTTTACTGGCTCTATGCTAAGCTGACTTCGCTCTCACGAAATTTATCTTCAAAAAGAAGCTCAATGCGATAGCGAGAAAAGAAGGAATAAAAAAGCTGAAGAGGCAAAAGCGAAATAGCTTAAGACTTTAAAAGGGATTTCAGCTTTATTAAATAAGCTTTTCAGCACCCCAAGAGTTCTTATTGATCCTATTTTTTCTTTCGTAAGCTTTGAATTTTGTGCTTTCCTATGTTCAAAGTAATTCTATGTCTGGTATGTTTTGACTTTGCTTTCATAGTTCTTCTGCAATAAGATACTGCTCTGACGATTTCAGCGAATTTTTTATTAGCTTTTTCGTTTGCATCCGAAACAAAATGTTTGTCTTCATAAAATCTCTCCATCTCTCATGTTTATAGTTGAAATTAAGAAATATGACAAGCTGAGGAAAATGTCAGGTGCCTTCATTAAAGTGAATATAATGCTTGATTGTCAACAGATTGCTGTTGGCAAAGTTCTGGTTAGAGATTTCAACATGAGACGCTAAGCTCTATACCAGGTCGAATGGACTTAAAACCAATATGCTTGTTACTGACATCCAGGCACGCATCGATAATGTGAAGAAAGCAACTAATTGAGAGAGAGAGAGAGATAGAGAAAGATAGAAAAGAAAGAGATTGATAGCCAGTGAAAAAGTTAGAGAGAAAGAAAAAGAGCTAGGGAAAGAGAGGGAGACAGAAAGAGAGCTAGGAAAAGAGAGAGAGGGAGAGAGATAAGAAAAGAGAGAGAATAAGCAAGAATAAGAGAGAGAGAGAGAGAGAGAGAGAGAGAGAGAGAGAGAGATATTTTACAGTTATTCTTATGCCTTAATTAATATTTTTCGTTTCTACTCGTTGTTAATTTAATACATTTTTGTCGACTTTTAAATGTGCCTATCTGGCCATCTCAAAGGCTGTATTTTTCTGTCAATCAGTCGATTTATCGTTATTTTTCAATTGCTTTGTCAATGTAACTCAAACAGTTTGATTCGTGTACGCATGCCGCTGTGTGAAGGATCGGTAGCTCATTGTTTAGTGCTTTTATTATCCATTAATAAAAGAGCTTTTGTAAATCATAGGGTAAAACCCACTACCGCGCGACAAGACGGCGATAGAAAGGTCGCTGTGTTACCACAGAAGTTTTATCCTCGTGTTTTTATGGTTTCCTCTGGAATCTTCCTTTCTTCCCCTTGACTTTCAACTCTTTCTCTATCTCAACTTATCTCTCTTTTTTGGACCTAACACTCCATGTCTTCATCTCTCTCTCTCTCTCTCTCTCTCTCTCTCTCTCTGTCTCTCTCTCTCTCTCACTCTGCCTCTCAAGACACTTTGAGGTTGCATATCTCCCACTCTTTGTTCCCTCTTTCTCTCTCCCTTTCTGTCTCCTTCTCCCGGTGATTAAAAAAAATTCTTCAAGGATTTAAACGAAATGCTTGAAAATAACTAAAACTAAAATTCAGATCTGGATTTCAACCTG
>BLXT01000847.1:1120295-1133496 GCA_019648995.1 Plakobranchus ocellatus | reverse complement strand
TCGAAAAATACACACACACACACACACTTACACAAATATTTTATATATTTAAGGACATGAGGAGCGACTTTGGACACTTTCAAGACTTCAAGTTCGAGTATAAACAAAAAATATAAAGAAAAAAGAATGTATTCCTATAATGCTAAAGTGAATTGGAATGCTAGGATAGCGAGATCTATAATAGACTTAAGAGCAAACAATGGCAATGGTGAGGTGTCAATGATACATAATTGAAGCGGCATTTGAGCTGAAGAATAACGATTGAGCGCTTACAATAAACCTATTGGTTGGAGAAAAAAACAGACATTTCAAACCGAGCAAATGATTTTAGATCCACAACAGCGCCTGAAATGTTTTATGGAACTTCGTACAATCAGACATTCTGTGATTGTAATCTGAGCTTGAAAATGGCTTAAGCTTTACGACTTGAGGTAAATGATGAATCCTTTTGAGCTTTTAATTTTTTTTTCTGGAACTATCTCTATAAATACAGTCATGGAACAATAATTCCTTAGAATTAATGCTTCAATCTGGGATCTTGAAATCTAAAAATATTTTGGGCAGAAATCTATAACAACTCGTTCAATATCATATCAATATTTATATTGATCTTTATAATTCAAACATTTTTCCGATCTTAGTTTAACATTCAGTGCCAACATAACCATCCCTCTTACCTAAAATAAAGGGATGGTCTGCTCAGAAAAATATACATAAGTAATCATGCAATATATGTATATATGTATGTTTATATATATATATATATATATATATATATATATATATATATATATATGTAACATATATATATACATATATATAAATATGTATTTATATATATATATATATATATATATATATTCATAAAAAATTAGGCCTGTTAACCTTTTGTTAAAGACTACGTTTTTTAAAAAACGAAAATGTCTTCCACAAGCCTCAAACAGAGGCAGCATTTTCTGGCGGTCTCTGCTTCAAGTTTTACCTCAGAACGTGATACACGGAAGTCAGTGCTAGCAGCCCTACACATTATCGAATAGTAAGTTTTGGCTATCTGCTCNNNCCCCCCCCCCCCCCCCCGACACACACACACACACACACGCTCACACTCACCTTTAATTTAAAAAAAAATCCCGACCAAAAAGAAAAAAGAAAAAAACAAAAATGAAGAAGTAAATCAAATTCTCTCAGTGTTCAAACATCAAAGAGGCTAAAATCTTAAAACACATTCCCAAAATTTTGGTCAAATCGCAACAGGATATTGAACTGCAAAGAATAAAACGTTTTACAAGTCAACGAATCCAGTTCTTCGACGTTGTTTTGATAGTTAACCTCTAAATTTTTTATTTTCCTCTATTTGGGTATACTTGAAATAGCTTGTGGATCCATTGCCGAAACAGACACAATTGAGTTGATTTGGGCTTCTAAAGCCACTTTCTACTAAACACAATAATTTCACTATGATGTAATTCAATGAACATTTAGACTCATTCTACATTCATTCCACATTTTTAGATTCGTGTTCAACAAATGTGTTTTCGAACAAAATATCTAACCATTATCGAAAAGAACCATTTTTGTGATGCCGTCTAGCCCTTGTGTGCCATTTAAATGGAAATATCCCATTATTTCTAACTTTTTTTCTTGGCACTTTCGATTATTTCATGAAACCCATTCGTGTCTGAATCTCCTCCTCTGGGAATTGATTTTTAGACACTTGTTTTCAGCCCTTTGCCTCCCGAAGACGCAACAGTTTCTGCATTGACCTTAAAGTTAACACGTTTTGTGGCCTGCAGTTATAAATAGTTAATGTGTCCTAATAGTTTCGTGTCTGGACAAAACCACAACAGTTCGCTCTCGGTAAAGCATTTCTATCTCGGATATAAGCTTACATACCTATCAAGATTTTTTTTTCAACGACTTCGCTTTAGACAATGTAAAGGCTTTAACTTTTTTCAGAAACAATAATAGTATCTAGATATACTATTCACATGAGACTACTATTCCAAGGTGGTAAAAATATTTTTTTTAATTACGTGCATAATGTAATGAAATTGAGCTTTGCTTTCATTCGATAAATTGGCTGTTTTAGTTTTGCTTGATATATTTTTATAGTAATAAAGTCAGCGAGCAATGTATACATTAAAATGTCTATTTCGTCATAGTAATGATTTTGTGGAACCGAAAGGCATAACAGTAGGATGCTGAGAAATAGTGAGAACAAAAAGTGTGTGAGTGTGTGTGTGTGTGTGTGTGTGGGATGGGGTGGGGTTGGGGAAAGGTAATGGCAATTATTGTCAAAGAGATAATTGATTTTGAGTGTCAGTGTTTGATAATATAAATCGATCCTAATGCTTTCGCGGTTCAGTGGTCTCATAACACTTGGCCCGGGAAAAGCACAGTCATGGGATCAGTGCAAACTCTGGATTCTATGATGGCCGATGGAACAGTATTCAAATATGAAGATATCGGTAACTCAACATGTCCATTACTCCGCGGAGTTCCTAAATGACGGAATAATATTTGACATTATTTAGTCTCACCCTTAACACTAAGCATTATATCCATGATAAATTATAAACGCTCTTATTAGCCTATAAAAGTTCTTTGAAACAATTCAAAATATTTCTTAATTTATAATAATTCCTATTCGAGGAAGATAACTAAAACCATAGTGAAACAGAGGCACAAAATACTAAGGTAAATTGCTTTCAGAATAAAAATTGATAAACTAAACTAATTGTTGAATACATTTCAACAAAATTTAAAACATATGTGGCCAAAATGTAACACGAAAATTGGAAAGTTATTGCAGGAGTGCAATTAAGCAGATTTTAGCAATGTCGAATGGATGCCGAAATAACATTGTTCGGGAATTTTGGTGCCATTTTATTCAGAGCCTTGAAAGCTTTCGCATAATTATTATTGTTAGCGATTCGGCTCTTTATGGAAGAGCTACTTGTATGTAACGTTAACTAGTTTTTACTCGCAATGCATCTGAATGCCTTCCTGTGGGTTGAAAAAAATTGGGTTTGATCTACCAGTTAAATTGGTCTCTGCCAAGAGTCATCATCGAGACAACTCTTGAATAATGGTTAGTGGCTTCAACTTGTGTTAGCATTAAAAATGTTTTGTTTTATTCGGTAGCGTAAAAGAGCTAAAACAACTAGGAAACAGTAAACAGACTCTCCTGGTGCCGTTTCCTTGGCAATCATGTAAACAGGTCTTGTGTTGACCAAACATGAACCACTTGATAGATCGAAAAAATCGAAGTTGCGGCTCAGGTTGTATTTTTGTATGGTTTTTGAGGAAGACTGCAAACCTAAGGTGAGTGGACGTGATGAGGAAGAGGAGTTTGTGACTGCATTTTAAAAAAAGAGGGGGGGGGGGGGGGGGGGGGGGGCACCTCGCTTTATGCACTTGAAGTATCGATATTACGATGTTTCATTTCTTTTACTACTTAGAGACAAAAAAAAATTAAACATTATAGATTTCTGGGGAAAAAAAATTGAAAAAATCGCAACTTTTGGTGTCTACCAAATTTTTGGTAATATCCGAGACGGTGTGATTGTTTTCATCATTTCAATTTTTTGCGATTTGAACCCTAACCAAAACTAGTTTCTTTTACTTTTTCATAAATTTATAGGCATGACTGGACATGCCTGCCCTCGGTTCGAATAAAAAAAACACAAGAAAATGTTATATTTTGAAATAATATTGAAAATCTTTTAAAATTATTTATGTACTTTATGGAAAATTCTATTGGGTTTTTCTCACTATATGTTTTTCGTCACAACAAATCTATTTACGTACCAATTTTCTTGAAATTGTGCCTAGCTATTGTCAATGATATTACTTTGATATTACTTTGATCCATTGAAGAGGCTTTTTTATCGATATCACGTTTCTCTTTTATGAAATTTGACTTTTTAAACCAAAAATGGGGTTCAAAGCTACTTTCAGTTATGAAGAAAATTGACAAAATTATATGTAAAAACTTTTTAAGACATATAAAAACAAATCTATTATTGTTTAGATATTGTATTGGAGAATATCTCAGTAAAGTTTAGCATGATTTGAAGTCCAACTATAAGAGGAGATCGATTTTGAAAATGATATATTTTGCCCATTGAAATTCAAGATGGCGGCTGTTATCTTGGCAACCATAGGTGAAAACATTTTTTTTTTTATATTTCTAATATTTTTCCAACTAATATGACATTGGTTAATGTTAAAAACACCTATCTCAGATAAGGTGTATATACTTGACATCATTGTCAAGGCAAGGACCATGTACAATCAATCTCTGTACCGTAATACATTCTTGAATTGACTTGCTGTTAAATGACAATATAAGAATTTTAAATTGGAACATAGACCCACATGGAGAGAATACTATGGAGATAAACTCGGTTTGAAACTTGACCTGCAATTTCATGGCGTCACCTTCGCCACCTAGAAATCACACGCCCTGTTATTTCTTGCCTTTCATTAAATGTGATTCTTAGCATATCTTCGAACTGGACCTTGCCTCTAGAACTTGCATGCAATAAATCATTCGAGTCTTGCTATTTTTCCACTATTTGTTGATTTTGATTCAAGGCGGCCGTTCCTATCCTGTACTCAGGTGTCAGTCGATCTTTGCTATCCCACCCTTCCATGATCTGCTTCTTAAATGAAACGCGGCAGTAAATGTGACCTGTACTCAGGTGTCAGTCGATCTTTGCTATCCCATCCTTCCATGATCTGCTTCTTAAATGAAACGTGGCAGTAAATGTGACCGAAAGAGAATAATTCTCCCTCCTTCGTTCTTTAAGAGGACCGTGTTGGTGCTATTTTTCTCACTATTTCTCCTTCTATATCTTCCCTTTGCACAAAATAAAAAATTATGATCTATGTAACATGTCAATGTGATTCTTTTCTCAGTCACTAATGGTCCATGCTTTGCACTCCCATATTTCAGCTGGAAATGTGACTTTTCCAGAACTTTTCCAGAGTTTCGTGTCCATCACTCCGTAGCTTCAATGAAGCGATTGCAAGCTATTTCTTATCTCTATTGTTTTTTTTACCTATCTCGACTCTGGTACGTCGATATTCATATCCTGATACTGTTTTTCACTTTTCTATCTATTCTGCCTTTTGTAGATTTAGCTCGACTCGTTACAATGTTTCGTGAATCATGAATATGAGAAGAATCCCAAACTTTGTTTTTTAGTTTTCACTTAGATGAACAAAAATTAGTCTAAAAACAGATGAAAATAGACTTCAATTTGTTTCAACAAGCCCCAATTGTAGACAAAATTTCGCAAGCCTGTTTTCCTCATCTGTGTAACATAACCGTGGCTACTTCAAAGTGCGAATCAGAGCAATCATTTTGTGTTACATTCAAGCACAAATTACACACTTTTTGTAAAATATCCTTTTCATATTTACAGAAATTGAAAATCACATATGCAAATTTGTAACGCAGCAGAAAGACGAAACTGAAATGAATGTTATGAAAGTCACGATAATAATTTTGATTTAAACAGTAATCCTTGTACGTGCAAAAATCATTTTTCGCCGTTAGCGAATAATTAAAAAAAAACCCCAGTCACTGAACCTGCATATTTTGGGTGTAAATCTTAAAAGAAATCCATAATTGGACAGTTAGGCACACTGTCCATCCTAAAACAGTTTTCTATTTATCTACAGTTCCTTTCAATGTCGAATTGTTTGTGTGTTCTGAATATGAAATAGAAAGAAAGATAGATCTATAGATAGATAGATAGATAGATAGATAGATAGATAGATAGATAGATAGATAGATAGATAGATAGATAGATAGACATACAGATAGATCTACAGACGGAAAGAAAGAGAACAGAGAGAAAGAAAGACAGAGAGAGAGCTACAGAGAGAGACAGATAAAGAGAGGGGGAAATAGAGATAGAGAGAGCAAAGTGAAGAGAAGAAAGAGAAAGATAGAGAGAGAGAGAGAGAGAGAGAAGAGAAGAGAAGAGAAGAAAGAGAGAGGGAGAGAAAGAGAGAGAGAGTGAGAGAGAACACGAAACTAATGCAAACAGACCATACAAGTACAATATAATTATTATAGCAGCAGAGTTTTTCTAAGTAGGTCACACGTATTTGATCGAGAATGGATTTCGATTTTTCTGCATTGCTTTTTCATGAACACCCCTTTTGTTAATATAGTGTATTGCGAAACAGTGCAAAATTCTAACACAAAAGCTCTGATCACTACATCTATTTTGCATGCATGGACTTGCTCCTATTTGCCACGTTTTTGATGATCTTCTTTTAAAACCATGAGAATTCTTTCACAGAGGCACGAAATCTCTTAGTCCCTTTATTCTGTTTAGTACAGACTTCGTTGAGTAAATAATTATTAAAAAAATATTCTAACGAAAAACTTCAAGTATGAAATATTTTCAATGAATAAGATTTCGCTTCTCGAAAATTTAACATTTTTTACTCTCTACCTCTTGACATTAAGTGTGAAGATTTTATGCATTCGAGAGTATTTTCGCAGATTGTATGAATTAAAGTGTTTTATAGTACTCTCTTTAATTACATCTGAATCATAGTAAGTAGCCATAGTGGTCATGGCCATCGACATGTTATAATTTGAACACATAACCACATAACGCTCTTTGAACGAACTAACGTAAGTAAAATAAATTTTAAACTAGCTTTGACTGTCGGAAAATAATGCTATAGGCAAAGCTAGATCTTCATTTAGCAAGCAGATCTGTTATAAAAACAAAATAAATAAAAAAATAATGTAGTTGCATATTCTACGCTGTAATCTGCACAGCTTTACAGTTCAAAATATAAAGAAACGAGTTTCACCCCAAACCCTAATTCTGAAATCCAGACTAGCCTTTTGTCTAGACGGGCGATCTTCATTGTCTTCATCTTACACAAGTCCTGAAATGTCCGTCATTCAATTAATGATGAGAAAATTTTAAGATAGCGCTTGCCGTGATTGGCTTGATAAAATTAGAAGAAGAAAAAATGACGCAAACAGCAATAGTCCTATAGTTACACCAGTTTTAGAGAGGGACACCTGTCTCGACTTAATTAGAGAAAAGCTCTAAGCTTTGGATTTAATTTTTAAATCAATCCGTCCCTACCAACTCCATACTTTGTTTTGCTTATTTGTAAGTAAAATTGTAAATGGGACAAAATGAGACATTTTCCTGTTCGTGCTCGGTGCTGCCGATTATCTCTCTCAACCTCTTTGATGTCGGTATTCGTTCCTTTTTCCTTCTTAATGTTCCTCTTCTTCCCCTACCTTCTCATGTATACTCATGGCGTATCCTTTTGTATACATCCTACCATATATTTTTTTGGTTCTTTCTCTCCTGCTCCACTTATTTGTCCTGCATTTTTCTATCTCACTTTAATAAGCTTTTTCATATGACGAATCAAGAAAACAGAACCAGTCTGCTTTTTTCTCTCCCTTAAACAGTAAGTGTAATGTGATTGTTCGCGAGGTGTTGAGCACTGACGACTAATTTGAGTCAGACAGAAGAATCTGGAATTTAGAGCCAGAATCGCCCAGGGTTGTGAAATGTTTGAGACATTTAGGTTCTTTACATAGCTGAAGAGTTCCCCCTCAAAATGTTAGCCAGCCGGTACTAATCACCAATGTCTTGTAGAAACGTGTGTTTACAGTCTACAGCCGCTATTGCTCTAGGCGAGAAAAGGAAATCTCAATCCTCAGCATTGAAAGTTTCTGAGCGACAGTATGTTCTAGCGATGATATGTAATCACGGCATGTACCTAACCAAGAGTATTGAAAATGAAATCAATGAGCGAGAAACTGTGGGGCTATTAGGACAGACATGGTGTCAGAACATTGACGAGAATAAGGTGAGATTGTAGAGCAGACAGACACAAAATAGAGGATTAATGTGTTCTTGTGATAGCAAAGCGAGTTAAGGTGCCAAGAGAGCGAGATGTTTGAAACAGAAGCCAGTGATGGAAATGCCGGATATCAAAAATTCATAACCAAGCCTGTGACTACTATTTCGTTTAGAGGGACAGAAAGAGTGAGAGCGAAACAGCATTTAGTATTTGAGGCATTCAATGATAAAGCAAAATTGTAACAGTTGCGGAATATAAAAAGGACTTTCAATACACCATTGAATTCCTTACAAATTAACCCTCCTACTTTTTAAACTAAGCACGCATGCACTTTCAGACTTTTCATTGCCATCTTTCAGTTCAGATCTCAGCACAAGAAAAAACAAACCAAAAGAAAGTCCATGAAGAACCTTTTATGCGGAGATAACGAAGATTTTTTTTACAACCTACAACGCTGGAACGTATATGGCAACCATTTGCCTAAAAAGTACAGAAAGAATAAGAAAAAAAAAAGGATTTAAAAAATAGTAGAGTATTATTGATGAATCCGAGCAATATGGAGACTAAATAAATGCCAGGTAGCAAATTTTCAACTCAGAGTGAACATAGTACCAGCCTTCCCAATCTCAAAGTTGATAAGCGAAAGTTTTTTTTTTGTTTTGTTTTTTTTTTCATATTTCAGGGGGAGGGGGGGGGTGGACTGCATAGCCGGTCCATAACAAGCTGATCTCAGGCTCTCATGTCCCCCATCAGGACCGGAAAAAAAAAAAAAAACATTTTTATCAAAAACGGTAAAATTATTCCCGAAGATTCAAAAAAGGACGACTATATTGTAAAATCATTTCAAGCGACTGCAATATTTTCTTCACTCTCAACGTTCTTTAAAAATAAGCAAAACATAAATGTCTAAAATTCACGGTTTTGTAGGAGGTGAACAAATGACACACGTTTTTTCTACATTCTCTCTCCCGCATATAACTTACATAATACTTTAAGCAATGAATCTATGCCTTTCTCTGGATCGATAGTACTTACCTCACTAAAAGAGAAGAATTAAAAAAAAAAAACAAGCAGTCATAAACTTGTAGACTGGGATTGATTTTCTCTCAAAGCGTTATAATTTAAGGAAAACATCTACCTTGAACTTGGGAGACAAAGCTAAAATTATGTTAACCCTGGAGAGAGAAAATGTCTCCTTCATTTTAAAATTATTGCACTCGTTTCAGTGGGAAAGTCGAGCATTGCTCAGTGCTTAGGAGAGAAGACGAGAAACAGGGAGACAATTCATTCAATAAGAATAATGCCTTTTGAGAAATAATTCAGACAGACGCTTTTCATCATTTCTAAAAGCAATTTTTTTATAGCATAATATCGATTTGGAAAACGATTTTTAAAAATTGATTTATAGATGAAAGTTTTGATGTTTTTTTCCCGCTGGGTTTGATTTTTCATTCGATAAAAGGCATTAAAATCCCCTCCTTCTTTTGTTTTTGTCTAAAAATTATTCTTTTCATATTTCTTTACCTTAAACTTTTTATGTTATGCTTTTCCTTCCGTTACCTTAATCTTTATCAAACCAAAGGTTTATTAAAACAATACTTTTTCTCAAAATAATACATTTTTCCAAGCTAGTTTTGTAGTAGTCAAATTTTAGATATGTCAAAACTTCTCGTTTACCATGATGCAAATCTTACTGTTTTAGATTGTGTACAATAAAAGGCCTATTTGTAAAGCTAGTGCTTTGAAATTTACTTCAATGCAGTAAAATGTATGAGTATGAAAAAATTGCAAACTCAAACTTCATCCCCAATGATTTCAACATTAGTGCCGTTGAATTTTTTTTTAGTACAGTTTTGCTTCAATCCAAACACAAAATAAACAAACTTATAGCAGAATGACTTTTTCCCCCCATTGTTAATGACACAAAAGTTGTTGTTATGAACAACTGCTTTTCTTCTGAAAACTAATGAGATGTGTTATGTTTAAAATTTTGATAGGGCAACAGAAGCCGAGAGCCAATGGACGCAATCTCACTCATCTTTTCAAAATCTCATATTTCTTCTGAACGATAGGTCAACTCTCATAAATGTAATTTATCAAACAGTAATTGATAGAAAAAGGTGTCCTCCACAACCTACCTTTGACCATGTACACTTGTGCAGGTCTCTAGCTCAGTTATCTAAAATCAAACTAACCATGCAATTTATCGCAATTCGTAACGGTGTAACAAAAAAAACTAGACTTAGGGATTGCTTTTGAATGCACGTCAAGTCGAGAATTCTAGAATGACCCAGTAAAGGGTACTTTTTTATGCAAAGCGAGCGAGAATTCATTACGTAAACGAACGTGACTCATGTTCTATTTTTAGCTCAAGGATTTCCCTTTTAACTTCTCGAAGAATGCTTTGTTTTGATTTTAGAATTATGATAGAACGTTCTAGATCTAAATTTTCGAACATTCTACGCTTGCATTATGGGATAGCTTTCCAGAAATCTGAAGAGTTTCGTTTGGAAAAAGTATAAATACCGGGAGAAGATTGTTGAGAGCATCTCACAGAGTACGCAGAGAGTTCGCAGAGATCACAGAGATTGTAGCGAGATCATTGTATAGCGATTATGCAGATTCATAGAGTTAGATCTATTTTTCTTTTACCGACGGCTTATGTGAATATTGTTTGATTTGATTATCTGCTGTTGAGTTAAATAAATTCAGTTTTTTACGTTTTCACATAATCTCCAGTGTTCCATTATTTTCAGCTAGATATATATAGATCTAAAGAACCCAACGTCTCATATCAGAGGTATTATCTACCTTTCATTTCCGGTATTTGTGACAAACGGTACACCTTTATATTTAAATTTTCGTGTAGAGCTGTCAAAATTGCAATTGAGAACACGTAAATACTGATCCTTGTTGATAATCTATTCATCTCATAGAATCATTATTTCATGCTAAAAAGTTTTAGGAAATTGATATCTTGTTTTTAACATCTCTAAGAGTGCTTAGTTTCCTTATATGAAGCCAGTTTTAAAAACAAAACAAAAACTATATTGAAGTTAAAATTTCGAATAACTCTTCCTAAACAACATTTAGTGCTTTCTCAACTTTAAAAAAAAAACAAAAGAAAAAACATCGAGCTGAAACTGATCGTAAAATACAAAGAAAAGATGGTTTTTTTTTTCGTTAAATTGAGAAATCACTAAAATGTTGATTAAAAAGGGTTATTAGAGATTTTAACTTAAATATAGTTTTTGTTTTGTTTTGTTTTCTTCTGCCTTGCCCAATCGATAGTGGATGTTTGCACTCTATGGATCACTGAAGCATATTATTGTTTCATTTCATCAAGATTTTAGATTTTGTTTCACAAATATTAAAATTTTTGCGCCATTACCCGTCTCACTTCAATCCGATTTTAACAGCCAGGTTTGTTTTTAAAAATGGCTTCACAGTAGGAAACTAAGGAGGGGATTAGTTGAAAATTTCTAGCTTTCTTAAAATCTTCAAATACTCTTCAAAACGAGATTGTAACCCCTTGAAAATATGGACCATTCTTCTTTCTCCCCACATTTCTCAGTGTTATGCTCTGCCCCAATATCTCTATACAAAGCTTTTTTTTTACGTCCACGGATGGAACGATATCTTAGGTCTGTAGAACTCGACCGTGAGAGCACATTGACAGCAGCCATCTCTACACATGATGAAAAGGGGCACATTGTTATAATTTGTCACCTAAATTACTATTATCCTTACGAAATTGAGAGATCTAAAATGTATTTACCGGCACAGAATCTAAAATCGTCCATTCTGTCATCCGAGTCAATTTTGAAAGTCTTTGATACTCACTACTGAATGGAATCAAACTTCGTTTTGTTATTTTACTTTAAAATTTTTTTTTAAGCCTTTTTTTTTTTTTTTAAACAAGACCTGATCACTTGAAAACATGCTGTATTGAAGCGATTTCAGGCTGTATCGGGCCTCGTGAGGATGGTTGAGGCGTTAGGTTCCATCAGGTACCAGGGCAAGTTTGCAAACGTTATGAATTACAGTTGAAAGGGATTGTTTGTCTTCTTTCAGTCAAGATTGGAGGGCGTTGTAGACGTTATACGTCTTTCATTTCTCTTTTCAGATGTGTTCAAAGAGCTTACTGTCCTGGCCTTCTCTCGTGGTTCATCACGTTTAATCCTCTCGATCAATTACTGTTGTTCATAATATGCCTTATTGTCTTCCATTTTAGCCCGTTATTGCGCAAGTGGTTTAAGACAGTTCAAATGTACCGATACTGTAAAATGTGCTTCATCTGTGCTTAACCTCTTTCTCTAGTATTGTTCAGCAAAGGCGTCAATCGGTACTATTGTCAGATAACATGACTAGCAAGTGATACAGTCTTACGGCACCACTGACCACAATTATTCAGTGAAATTTTCAGCAGAGAGGGAAAAAGGGATATATCGTTTTAGGTGAGGAAAAATTCATTACAGACAAAACGTTTTCAAAACATTAAGCCACGAAAAAGTTAACCTTCGTTATATCTGATAGCGGCATATGCACATTTTTGGCTTATTAAAATGTAGCTGTGAAAAAGGGTTTCGGGAGAGGAGGGCAGTACAACAGGCTAGATTAGCATACCTCTGTGTGAGGTTAGGGGCAAAGAAAAAAATAAACAAAAACTGGGCATTTCATAAAAGTATATAGCCTTTCTCGTATAAATTTGTTTTTGAAGATGGCCAAGAGAATTAATGTACCAAAGGAGATATATCTGTAGACGTAGGGGTTAAGGACGGAAATAGCGTAGATTTCAATTACCATAAATCAAGCTTTGTTTTGAGGGATAAACATTAGGACGTTGGAATGATAAGGCAAAAGATTCTAAAAAGAAAACTATAGGATGTGTTGCAGATAGAGATAATGTGTGTGTATAAAAGCAAAATTTATGTAGGAGGAACACGCCTGATATTTGAAGGTACACAGTATGGCGTGTACTAGCTGTGATAACCTTTGTCTGCCTTTTAAATGAAAACAAAACCTTTGGACTCCATGGAAACAAACAACAACAAAACTTGCATTATTACCTAATTAAGTTTTATCAATAATCATGAAGCACAGACAAACATCTCTCTTCTATGATAGTTCAAAGATTTGCTTGCAGATTATATTTAGAGCTGATGTAGTCGATAAATGTTTAAATTTTGTTAAACGATAAAAATATAAAAATATAATGATTTCTGCTGCGCAATCGTTTGTGAAACAACGATCCTAGAATGATTTGAAGAAGTTTCTGAAATTCATATGCAATAGGTCTTTAACATTTTTGGGGGTATTTTTTACGTGTCTGTCA
>BLXT01000847.1:1101955-1112646 GCA_019648995.1 Plakobranchus ocellatus | reverse complement strand
TATTATTATTATTATTATCATCATCATCATCATCATCATCATCATAACTATTACTATCATTAACATTCTTATCATTTTCAACGTTTGCCATTGAACATACTAAGCTCAAATCGCAAGAAAACTTTTCAAAAAGAAACCCAAGAATTTAATCAACCTTTACCCTAATAACGCCGCTTTTGTGGATTTGGGAGTGCAAATTAATTTTATCTAGTCTCCATTTTTTTTTCTTTTTGAGCATCTCGAAACTTGGTAGTGATAAAATTTACTTAAATTGTAAGAGATCTGCTTATCGGATAATTGGCATTTTGTATCATCTTTTTGTTATAAATTTTGAAAAGGAATTCTAAAAAAACAACAACAACAACAACAACAAAAACAACATGGTTTTCTAGAATATCTTAATCCACAACTAATAATCACAACTCTCTTGAATAATACAAATATGTTTCACTATATTGATCGTATTAATTATCGTTTCGAGGGGAAAAAAACATTCATTCTGTAAAAGTTTTGACTTTTGTTTCGGCGTTCTAATACACACTTCGGTTCTTTACGTGCCTGGATGATTCCCAAAGCAAGTGGACACAATCTTATTGAATCAACGGACGCCCAGACCCCTCAATTCTTTTTCGACGAAATTCCTTCGACGAATTTGACGAAATAAAATAAAATTTTTGTGACAAACTGTACTTTTAAGAACACGACTTCTTCTCCTTGATAAACAGACCTGACATACACCTGATGTAGGCTACAGAGATCGAAAATAGTCAAGGCTAAATGTAGATCGAATTGATTCTTTGGGTGATTGATTAATCTAAAGGATATTAGGCCTAGATCTAGACTTTCATATTTTCCTTTTCAGACTTTGATTTACCGGTGCCTCCAAATTGTGATTCTAAATTTACATTTGCTTTGAGATCTTGCTTCAAACCCGGAGTCTCAATCCATCCCTATAACGTTAGCAAATCTAGACGACTTTCCTTCATGCTATAAACAACATCATGTTTTTAGGCCAATGCAGATCTAGAGATCTTAATTAGGTCTAGTCTAAGAGACCCAGAAGAGATTTAATCTATTCGCTGTTTTCACCCGATTCATGACAGACTGCTTACATTCAAATCAACATTCAGCCATGAACATCAACATCAAATCATATATCAATACTTTATGTTATATTATGGTTTTTTGTTTTTTTTGTTTTTGTTTTTGTTTCTTTTATTTTTTCTGCACTCATAAAGACCACTTATTAATTAACGTATTTTTTTATTTGCTGTAACGGTTTGTGAACGCAACACTTTGTGTTCACTACTTTTTTGTTTGTAACCATAGTTTTTACTTGTCTAAATTTTATTTTATTTTAATTTACTCTGATGAAGCCATATAGGTGAAACGTTCGGATGTTCGATTGTAATATTCGTTATTTTTGTGAGAACTGTTTAGTTTGAAATATAATATTTAGGTGGCATCTGCCTCCTTTCTTTTTACTTTATATATCAATTCAAATGCCATTGCAAACTTTCGATCCTAGATTTTATGTTGTTTGTAGTGTTTCCTGAGGGGTAATCTTGCCCATTTTTAATTCTATCATCAAATGATTGCAATAACTCATTAAAAAGTTGAAGAAAAAAAATTTTAATAGGGCACATTGTTCTGAAGCACAACACATATAATTATTTCCTTGAAGTACGAGTAATTTTTAACTAAATTTCTGCTGACTCTTGATTAATATCACCTTAAATCGCTGCATAAGGTGGACGAAATCAATAGAACAAACGAGAGAACGGAATAAAGAAATATACAAGCACATCGTATAATTATTATTTCCTGCAGCAGAGGAATTTTAAAAAAGGAAAGAATAGGTGGTAAGGGATTTCAGCATATGCTGGTACTAGAGATTTAGAACTATGAGTGTAATTATAAAAGCTTCATGTACATTTCGAACAATTTAGTATCTAGCTGTATTTACAGTTTAGATTAAAATAGTTCCGAAAAGAATTGGATCTTCATTTATGAATAAACTTTTCGACTACATAGAATATTTCTTACTCTAATAATTATATCAATGCGAATCCCAAGGCCAATTTTAGGTCTAGCCGCCACTGTGTCTGACCCTGGTGATATTGTATTGATTTTAGTTGTGTTTCCTTTACAATGAATCTAATAGATAATTTAGATAAAACTTCTGGAAATGGAAATATGCCTAACACTCACTTTAGAAAACAATTCTTACAATTTTCTTTGCTACCAGAGGGGCAATACTGTGGCTATTTCGTTTTGTTTGAGGCTCGTAGATCCATAAATGCCTCTCGGAATAACTACCGAGTGTAAAGCAAAATTAAGCTTTACGCCACTCGCTATATGTGTACCTGTTTTGGCCACCGTGAGTGAAATTTCATCCAGTGACTTGTAAAAAAGAGTTTGTTTGAACTCCCTTTGCGCAGATTGAAAACGTCCATTTGATAAACGAGCAGCGGTATGGGTAAAATAAGATTGTTTAATGGTTATAAGGAACCACGTAATTCAAATAAAAGTTCTTTAAATGATTTGCACTTCTTCTTGGAAAGAAAAATTAATATGAGTATGCCGACAAGTACCGAAAACCGTCCGTGCATACATGAAGCTAAATACCGGTACCTTGTACAATTTTATCACAAAAAAGTAAAAAAAAACTAAAGAATCAACATGGGCATAAACAGCATCGCGATTATTTTTCTTAATTAATTTACTGCCCTATCCTGCTTTGCAGCTTCCCATGCTGTCTGGCTCAGAGAACAACCTGATCCATAAGACCTAGTGAACAGACTGTAAATAATATGGATATTGATGTACATTTTTTATTTGAGGCTAAGTTGAGTGTTCCTTTTACTGCTAAGTCCTCCCAACCTACCAAAAGGTATCAATTTCCATTCAAATACAATCTACTTATCTCCAATTTAGTACATGAAACCAAAAAAACACCTGCAATTTCGAAAATAGCTTTTTGCAATAATTGAAATTTTTACAGTCATAAAGACTAAAGATGATGAATCATAACCGTTGACACTTGCCTAGAAACTTATAGAAAGCCAGAGTAAGACGAAAGCTTAGATATCTCTGGCTCAAAAACGTTGCTTTACTCACTTTGATATGATAGTTTTAATGTGTTTTCCTTTCAAAGCAATGAATGCAGTACATGCACCTTCACGATTTTTGCTCCATTTAAGTTAGCATCTTAATTTGACCTCTAATTATTAGAGATTTAGGTTACAAAAGTGGCAACTTTCCTGTCAAAGCACTTAAGCAATTATTTTGTCTCTGATCTAGATTTGTTTTAAAGGCATTGAATGTGGATACTGTTTTGAAATACGACGATTACGAGCATTAAATTATAAACAATCCTGTTTTTAAAACTGTAATCCTATTTTATTCATTTATTCATTTTATTTTTTTCCCCTCCGCCTTTCTAAACCTTCTTCGATCACATTGATCTTTTACGAAAATGTCTATATCAAAAATAAAAAAGAGCGTGATTTCAAAGTTTAGAATTCACGTAAAGATTTCGATTTACCATAATTTAGACTGGTTTGCATTTTTGTGCTCGTAGCCCTTATACAGCAAGATGACCTCAGGTTTCAGGCCCTCATTAAGCCAGGGCACAGATGACGATCTTATATGAACTTATACTTATACTTTGAGGAAATCGTGACAGAAGGATCCCTGCAAATCTGAGGGCGAATTCTCTAATCACTGTGTAATTAAATCAACAGCTAGAGTTACAAAAAGGTCTAGATTAAAAATAAATGTTTTTTTTTCACCGGAAAAAGCACAAGTCTAATTTTACAATATGTGATACCTATCCAAAAGCAAATAGAAAAATTAATAGATCAAAACAAACATACAAAGTTGAAGTTGATTGTAAAGATCTAAACATGATTATAGGAAAAAAAATTATATCGTAAAATTTTCTTTATGGGTTTGGAACCCACGACCTACACGAAAATAAACATGCTGCTGCTATTTGAAATGCTAGTTTAGAATATAAATGGTAACAATGAATTGATCCTTAGGTTGTAGAAGTTTGTTTGCAAAAGAACAGCGTGCGTAACTTCTAAGATAGTAATTTTTAAAAGATTTTAAAGTAATATTTTGTTTCATAAAGATTGTATAAAGTGATAGATACAGTGAGACACGTAATCGGAAAAAAGCGTATGGTAAACACTAGTAAGGACTGAGGTCCGTTTTCTATTTCTTGGCATACAGCATGGTGAGGGAGCTTGTCTTAGCTTTTGGAGCCGCCAGTAATTTTAACCCAGTTGCTGCCGAGTGAATACAGGGAAGCAGATAGATCTTGTTGACCCATAGCCTGAAATCGAACTAGTACCACTAAAGTGATAGCGAAGCGTCCTTTTTACTGCTCCGCTTCCTGATCAAATTCCAATACTTTTTCTTGAATGAAAAATCGGAATGGATTTTACGGTTGTTATTTTTTGTTACTTTTGCGCTTATTTTTTTCTCACTCCTTTTCAGTTTTCTTTTTGCAACGAGCAAGGATTGTCTGCATGCGTTGCCAATAAGTTTTAACGATGTCTATTAATATCATTACCTATCTTTTGTAATCTCGCGGATCTTGAAAAAACAACTGCACGTCTACATTTTCATTAAAAAAATATATATTACCACAGAAAAAAAAAACATGTCTACTCTCAAATAAAATTTATTTCCGTGGTAGAGTTTCTTATTTCACTATTTTTATTGTTCATTTCATGGATGTAAAGCCCCTGTGGTCTTTACAATCCATTTTTTACTAACAAAATTCCATGTAAAAAATGCTCATCGCGAGGGGAAAAAAAGGTTTGTTCATTCATTTCTTTTCTCTTGGCACGAAAAGATCTCCTTTATTGAATAAGTTATGGATGCCCTGTTCTCTAATTCCTGGCAACCACAGCGTTTGATCACTATAGTTATCCAAGATTGATAGTGTTATTGTTTTATCCCAGAGACTGAGTTGCTAGCAGTAAAAGAATTTTTCACTGTTACCAAGCTATGTAAAGTATTTGGTAAGACTGATATTTGATAAGGACCAAGACCAGATCAATACATTTCAACTTCATTCCCTTTCTTTACTCTTTTGGTCTCCACCACATCTTCTTCCTCTCCTGTTTCCTCCACCACCAACCTTAAATTCCTCCATCGCCAAACTCCTTCATCTCGGCCGATGCACCGCTGCCCTCTCCTCTTCCATCTTTTTCCTCCCTCCCCTTTCCCCATCCCTCCATGCCCTCTATCTACCTCTCTTCTTTTTCTTTTTCTTCTCTCTGTCAGTATTCCTATCGCTACCCCCCCNNTCTCTCTCTCTCTCTCTCTCTCTCTCTCTCTCTCTCTCTCTCTCTCTCTCTCCCTCTCTCCTTTTCACAATACCTTTCCGCTTCCTGTCCTTCCGACTTCTAGTTTATTCTTTCTGTTTACATATCATCAATTGTTACGAAGAGAATTATTCTCGGCTCTCACAGTCTCAGGCGCACACATAAATTTTACTTTGTTTGTAAGGATTATACTGGAGTACACATATTCACAAATTATATGCTCAGATAAATTAAATTTATCTCTACCTAGTGCAAACAGCACGACTTTTCTCCTTTTTTCTCTCCAGTTTTTTCTTACTCTTTTCCAAGGGAAAGGAACTATGATTGTTTTTTTAGTCTGAACATATTTTTTTAATTAAAATATTTGAAGAACAATACCGAGAATTATGTTTGCCGCTTTTCATTGTCTATAATAATCGCACATCAATCGAGCCTATACGAACATAAAGCGTATTGACGTAGCTTATAATTTATATGCGCTGTTATGTTATGTACGGGAGAAGAATTAATAAAAAAAAAAAAGTTGTCAGTCAGTTATTATTGCAGGAAGATGGAAAAAATGTTTTATGCTCTTTCTATTATCCAAAACCTTACAAAGTATATTTATGATATATGAAAGTTCAATGGAGAAACCGGATTTTCACAAAATGCATAATTGTGATATACCTGTGGCTAACCTATAGCTTTGGTGATTTTTTATTTTCAGAGCAAAACTCGCACAGTAAGATCGATCGATCTCGCCATAAGATGTCAGCAGTTAAAATAGCCTTCTCTTTAAAGATCTATCTGAGTAAAATCTTAAAAATGATTTATCTCAAAAGTTTTCGCGTATGTCATGTTTGGTTTAATTGAGCCCTTTTTATACATGTTTTCAAGCCGAAAAGGCTAAACCATCTTTACGCAACCGATTTAGCAAGACTGAAATGACAAACTCATAAAACCTGTGTAATGAAAGTAAAGTGAGTCCCGTGCTTGGTCCAAGCGTCAAGAAACTGGAAGTGGGATTCTCGTTATTCTTGGCACACGGCACTCTGAGGTAATTTGCCATTGCCTTCTTTGATGCCTTTACTTTTGCCGGCTGGGTCTTAGAAGACCTAGCTACCCTTTAAGTGCCGAGTGGACACAGAGGAACAATGAAAATTTATATTGGCCCGGACTGAGATTCGAACATCGGACATCTCATGCGGTAGCTCACTTCCTTGCCTGAAAGGCCACTCCAAATTGACATACGTTTTGGAAAAAACATTAAGTCCAACAACTGCTCATGACTATTGATTTGCAGGTTTGAATTTTTTGGTGACCTCAAATTGAATTCTGACGAGGATTTTGGAATGCGAGTTCGAGTCTACCCCTAACAAATGAAATTAAAGATACATGATTTAGACCGCTTTGAATTTCATCAAGTTAAAATACTGTAAAAGAGAACTAATTTTTATTTATTCCTTTGCTCAAAACAAATCGAAGGTGAAAAGGTGCAGATAAAACACACACGCACGCACACACATCTGCATACAAACAGAGGAATGCAAACTGTTCATTACATTGAAAGTCAAGAACGGATCATGCGTGACTGAAAAGAATCGCTTTCAATATAATGCCATGGTTTTTAATACTATGCTATTTATTGACGACGAGCAGTATGCAGCCTGAATTGATACTGTTGAAAATAGCACGGTTTAACGTTCAATCTCAGTACTTTCAATATTGATTCCACATTGAAAGGTTATGGTATGAGCCTTACCAGAGTGGCATATGTTTTCACCGCCCAGACTTTTTTTTAACCTGCTTGACTTAAACCATGAAATAACTGGAATTGTTTAATATCAAATTGTGCAAATTGAATAGATGATTGGAAATATTTCACAATAAAATCATAATGACAGCTCTCTCAATTTTAAGTCTATCTGTTTCTGTCTCTCTCTCTATTTATCTATCTCTCTCTTTACCCCCTCCCCCTTCTCTCTCTCTTTAGTCACTAAGCTGTATTTTTCTTCGGATACAGCAGTGAAGCAAGACACAGCATTAACTGCCTGTCTTATTTTTCTGGCGATTAGAAAGTTTTGCCACCAATGTATTTGAACCAAACAGTCTATTCGTCTTCATTGTCGAATCCTGAAAACTAAATTCAGACCAGCGCTTTCACACTCTTTTATTAAAAGCAATGAAGGAATACTATCTTAAGGGTCCTAATTTTCCCCTCTATCATTTTTAAACTCAAATGTTCAGCCACACGCATCACGTTGTATTTTCCACCGACAATGATATTATATTACCGTCCAAATTTTGCCATAAGGTCCCCAGGAAGCTTTGCATGAAAAGAAAGTCATTTCCCTCGATACAGCCGTTTAAAAAAAAAAAAAAATTTAAAACGTGTTAGAATGACATTAGGCGGTTCCAAAACTATATCAGTGAAAATGCCTCTGAGGCCCTGCTTCGTTTTTTTTTTTTTTTTTTTTTTCAGAAAAAAAAAATCAATGAAATGTTGGCGCACGTATCTTTCAAAAGTAGAGAAGCGTTCAGGGGAGACATCTTTTCCATAAGTTACTGAAGGCTAAATTCGATTGAAAACGCTTCCGGCTGTTCCTCCAACCGTACAAGAAATTTGACTCTTTTTTTTTTTTAGCTGAAGAGTGATGAAAATTAGAGAATAATAAATGGATGCAAGTAGATCGTTTTTCTTTTCCTTTTTAATCTGCTATTGACGTTTGCGTAGGAATGTTATGATGAGGATGATGATGATGATGATGATGATGATGATGATGATGATAATGATGAAGATGATGAAGATGATGATGATGATAATAATGATGATGATCATCATCATCTTCCTCATCATCTTCAACATCATACTTATCATTCTTCTTCTTCTTCTTCTTCTTCTTCTTCTTCTTCTTCTTCTTCTTCTTCTTCTTCTTCTTCTTCTTCTTCTTCTCCTATTATTGTTATTATTATCGTTTATTATTATTATTATTATTATTATTATTATTATTATTATTATTATTGGTGGTGGTGGTGGTGGTGGTGGAGGTCGTGGTGGTATCATGAGATAATATTTATATGGAGACTTACAATTGTAAAGCTTTTAAATGAAAAAGTAGACTATACAACTATAACAATACAGTTTCAAAGATTTCCTTATGAAATGGAGTAAAAATAAATAATCATTGTTATGAAATTAACAAATTTATGAAGTTATTTAACCTGGATCGTAACTGATGAAAAAAATGTGTATTCTTTGAAATAGATAGGGAAAGCGACCGCACCCAGACCTAGATGACACTATACTGTAGCTACTCAAATAGGACGAGTGAGTGTCAACAATAAGAAGGGCATTATGATATTTTTTTTATATACTACTTAATATAACTATGTGAAGAAAGCCTAGTTATTACGTTTAGAACAAACACAGGTTTCTTAATAAAGGCTGTATTATATTGGACATCGCGTTTGTGGAAAATCAAATGCACCAATGGGCTAGAAATTTTACACTATGCCCCTCAGATGCTACTTTATGTTGTCCCTCGAGGCTTCTTGATCAGCCCCTCCATATTGCATAATACTCATATTTTATTACATTTTTATACTTATGATACAGCATCTCAGCAATAGTAAAGTCTTAAAGCATCATTTTTTTAATGCAGCTGTTACTACCCAGTAAAATTATAGGATCTTATACTGAAAGTTAGATTTAAGGCAGATCTACTACGAAGCATCTGGATAAATTATGTTATACCTTTGGTTCTTCCACCTAACCCCAACTCTCTTTTTCTCTCTTCACTTCTCTCTCTCTCTCTATCTATCAATCTCTTTCTCTCTCTCTCTCTCTCTCTCTCTATCTATCTATCTATCTATCTATCTGTCTATCTATCTATCTATCTAATTATCTAATTATCTCTTTCTCTCTAACTCTTTTGCTGTCTCCAACTGTTTCTCCCAGAATCTGCTCTTAAGAAATTAATCACTTCTTTTGACTCTATGACTGCATAAGGAGTAACTTCAACAACATACAAAATGACAGAGCCATAGTCAGTTATGCAAGTAATGATAGAGTATAGAGTCTTGTGATCCCTTTATCATACTTTGTATATGTATTTTTTTATTTACTTTTTGTACTGGTCTACTATTTTAAATTTACTTTTGCATTTTTATTTTAAGAGGCAATGAGAAAATGTATGCAATAAAAATAACAGTGCAGGTATAAACCGAGAAGGAAAAAGTAATGTTTTTGTAAAGTTAAACGACCATGATCAACTCTATTTAAAAGGCTTGGACAAATCAAGTGAAAACAATTAATGAAAAAGACCAGGAATATAAATAGAACGAGTCCAATAAATTTAATGTGATGTTTCACGGCTTGTACTAATGTCTTCTTGATCTGGAAGGGCGAGTATGCAATGTAGTCCTCTAAACTATTAGCCTGAAAAATACATGAACCTCTCACACAGCAAGCCTTCACTGGGAAGCCTGAGAAATCGATTTATGAAATACCTCACTAAGCAGCTATAATTAATTTACATCTAGTATGATCGACTTCAAACAAGGAGTATTCGAAGGGCGTTCATTTTTTTTAAAGGTGGATCTCAAAAGATCGTAGAGATTAAATGTTGTAATTGTACAGGGACCAGAGGAGGCTGGTTTACAAATTATTTTTACAATATCAATAGCAAACTTGATTGAACAAAGTTATATGAAAATGTAAACTTAAAAAAGTTGGACACGAATCTGAGTGGCTTATCTGTCTTTCTTTATTTTGCAATCCGAAAAGACAAAAAAAATATTGACACACTGAGCTAATAAAAGGAAGAGCAATTTTTCAAATCAAAAGAAAAAAATTGAGGCGACTTAAGAAGACTTTTGCAATTTTTTAGTTGCGTTGTTTCCCATTGATGAACACAAACCTGAGACATTGCAACAAACATATTGCTCGCAAAAGACTAGAACTTTATTAATATTAAAATAACAGAGAAAAGCCATTACAATTTAGTTCAATCTTTAAAAAAATGTATTCGCCAACGATACAAATACGCAATCTTTCACAACCACTTCCTCACATGAAAATACACATACACACATACATATACCCTCATAATTGGTTTTGCTTACTTAACTAGCGCGTCCATTGCACATTTCAACCCGACCAAGGCAGGGCTAATATACAAATGAAGCAGTTTAAGCCAATCACGGGCTTCGTTTGCCAAGCTACGCGATTTTTCCTGCGTGCTCGTTTTTTAGCCAGGAGCACAGCGGGGCTAAAAGTAGAGCGCCCGCGGGCTGAGGGAGAAAAGTTTCTATCTGATGAGGGATAGAGAACACGCTCTTTTGACTCTATACCTAAGCGCACATATCTAA
>BLXT01000847.1:1055392-1068808 GCA_019648995.1 Plakobranchus ocellatus | reverse complement strand
ATATATATATATATTACATATATACTATTCAAATCACTCTCTTCCTCTCTGCGCTTGCCATCTCGCTTGCTACCTAGAAAATGGCGGCCATCGGAGGACTTCAGTCCCACTTCCTGCGCTCGCTCTTAGTAATGTGAGAGAGGGCTTTTCAGCGACGCGCTGCATCTAGGCCTTATACAGGTACATTCTTTGGGCTGGAATAAAAAATTTATATACAGCTTAAGGAAAAATGGTGAAGGCTAAAGCGCCAATTTGACACTCGACAGTTAGTAAATGAAAGGATTATGATGAAAAACGTGAGTGAAAGCTCAAAACGCATCAAATTGCCAAATGCACTATGTTTCCAAAAGCTTAACTGTATAAGTTGCGCAGACTCACTGTGTTCAAGTAAGGGCAATAACACAAGTGTTTTCCGAGCAGACAATATCTAACTTCTAGGGTCGATCGCCTTCACTACAAGATAAAGCTGTCATCATTATATTCACAAAAATACAAAAATTGCCAAAGACGCACAACCAGGCTCTTACATTAAGCAGTCTCTCTTCCTTGACGAAATTAAGTAGGCTTATCCTCACGAAACTAAGGATGTTGTAGTTGCTGTTATTACTGTTGCCGTTGTCGTCGTCATCGTCATCGTCGTCATCGCCGTTGCCGTTCTTTTTGCTGCTTTTATTTTTCTTCAGGTCAAATTAATGAAATTTGCTTTTTGTACAGTCCTGTTCATTGCATGACAAATGAAACCGAACAAAATAGTTTTATAAGTTTGCTTTTTTTCCCCTGTGTCAATGACGCCTGAGTATAAATCTAAATAGTCCTCTTGAACACTCAAGCAGCTGTATCAAAGATACTCAGTCAAAATTTAGACATCTTAAGGGCATAATTTGCAGTATTTACCTCAAATCTATTAGTTAAAGGCAGTTTAAAAAAATCAAAGTTAAAAATGAGCAGCACATATGCCTTTTTTCACTCTGTGTCTCTATGATTGGATAATATTATCTTTTCATTCTGTACAACAACAGCTTTTGGCTAAAAGCTAACTTTTTGTGTCATTAAATAATCAAGTGATTCTATTTCAATATTTTTTTTCAGCACCTCTTTCATTCATGTAATAATTATTGTAAAAATCATAAAAGAAAGAACTATTGTCCATCTGCTCCAGTAAAGATAATGATATCGTAACGACTTATAATATATATAAATATGAGTGGCTGATTGACAACAAAGTGTAATATTGACACTCACATCGACATTTTAAAAATTCTGTACTTGTAATAAACAAAAAGATTTGGATACCAAAACAGGCCACTTGAATCAATTTCTACAGTTTTTGAATTTGGTGCAAGAAGCATTTATTGAATAATCAAAGAACCTTGAAATAACTTAAAGAATGTGCTTTTTGAGGTGGCATTTCAGCAGCCTACAGTGTTAGGTGTAGACTATAGATCTGTATCCAAAATTAATAACAACTTCTGAACCCTTTCGTACTGGATCTAAATCCATGCTCTAATAAAACGTGTATTCTTCTAAGACTAATCTTTGATCAATCTTATTTAGAGATTTCTCTGGAACAAAATTTACACACGAAACTTTCAATGCCGCTTCCCTCTTTATTTTTGCATTCCGGCGCACAAAGTTCTCTACGGCATTGCTTTTATCTGATATGCAATGAATGTTGCGAAAAAGGGACTCAGAGTATTAGTGTCTTTTAAATTCTTTACACGATAAAATTTGTTGACTTTAAATATAGGTCGACGTAAACTCTTATGGCCAACACTACCACATCCATACTTTAGTCGATTTTATTGGCGCTCACAAAAATTTGATAGACCTATACTTCACACTTTTGCTTTCACCTCACTCACAGTTAGATGCTTAATGCATATTTTCCCAAGGCAATTACTAGTTGCCTTTTTTAAATCAATAATCAAACGAAAAATACATGTTAAAGAACTTCTCATTTTTTTACATAAAGAAATCAAATATGACTAATTCTTTGAGGGTCGGAATATTTCCGACAGAAATACTATTTACTGTTAAATATGTTTTTTTGAGTTTGTCCTTTACCGTTTTGATATATATATGTTTGCTTCGTCTATCATTGTTTTGTTAGCTTTTTTGGTTTTCGAAACATTTGATTTGTGATATTGATTTTTCATTTTAGAAATTCAGCTAACGGTTTTGACAATAGTGTAATCATGTGCTTTCATTATTTGACAAAGCTTTAATATCCATTGTTTCATTAGACAACTGTTGAGAATATGTTTCCTCAATTTTCTGCATTTACATACAACCACATACAACTGCAAAGTCTTATATGGCGTAAACTGTTAGCGCCATGTCTTCATCTTTGAAACAGTTTTTTTTTTTATGTCAGGTCAAATAGCCATTGAAAATAGTTCAACAAAGTTAATAAAGTTAAGAGGTATTATAAAAATACAAAAATGGGACCTCGGTCTTACTTTGATATGGTAAAGAGCAACGGACATGCATCCCCACAGATTTTTTAATGGAAAACGACATTACAAAGCCGAAGTTCTCTATCCGTCAAACTCATACTATGGTGGTTATCTCCAACGTCTCTTCGAACAAGCAGTAATTACATTGTAAATTTCGATCATGTACTGTAGCTTCATTGTTGAACAGCATAAACCTACGATGACAGCCTGGTAATTAAGTTCCGTTTGCTAATAACTCAGTCAATTTTCGTCACATCGACCTAAAATTTCATACATATACTCTCGAACCATTTTTCTAGGCTTAACTAGAACAACAAGTGTGTGTGACGTCATTTGTACTCATAATGCAGTGATGCACAACACGTGATGGGGTAGCCATGTTTATGAGACAATGGCGACTTCCAATGACCTTCTCATCAAACAGCGCTCGGTTATCGAGTTTTTGGCAGCTGAGGGATGTTCTGCTGAAAACATTCATGCAAAGATGAAGACAGTTTATGGTGAAATGTGCATTCCAGACTGTGTAGTTCACAAATGGGTGAGAATTTTTAAAGGGGAAGACCCAGAGAGACAATTCTGCGTGATCGCAAGCGTTCGGGTAGGCCCCTTTCCGCATCGGACACGGCTCATCGAGAGAAAGTTGTCTGCATGATTAGAGCAAATCGAAAGGTCAAGCAAAAGGAAATTGCCGATGAAGTAGGCATTTCGAAAGAACGAGTGCACCATATCGTCTCAACTGTACCGGGTTACCGAAAGGTTACTGCCCGTTGCGTCCCAAGACAAGTCACTGTAGAGATGAAAGCGCAGAGAAAGGGCATGTGTACTCAACTCTAAGAGCGTTACAATGCAAAAGGAGAAGCATTTATGCAACGCATTCTGACTGGAGACGAATCCAGGGTTCACCACTACGATTCAGAATGTAAAGCCCAATCGATGGAGTATAGGCACAAAACTTCTCCAAGTCCAAAGAAGTTCAAGGTTGTTGCCTCTGCAAGAAAGGTCTTGTTCACCGTTTCGTGGGACATGGAGGGAGTGGTCCATATGGAATTTCTGGAGCAAGGGCAAACTGTGAACTCTGAGCGATATATTTCAACACTCGGAGCTCTCAAACTCAGACTCAGACGTATTCGGCGTGATAAGGACTCAATCCTGCAACACGACAATGCGCGCCCGCACACCAGTCGCCAAACTCAGGTCGCCTTAAGGCAGCTGGAACTTACGACCCTACCGCACGCTGCATACAGCCCCGAACTTGCCCCCTCTGACTATTATTTGTTTTCCCAACTCAAGAAGTACCTGAAGGGCCATCACTATGATAATGATGAGGAAACTATCGCAGATGTTCGCAGATGGTGCCGTGGACAGTTGTCTGAATTCTTCACTGACGGCGAGCGCCAACTAGTGAAACGTTGGGGGCTGTGTGTTGATCGCGACGGTGACTACGTCGACAAAAAGAGTGCTAAGTATGTAGCTGAGATATTCAGCTTTCGATTGATGTATAGTTTATGTATATGCTGTAAAAAATTAAAAAGTTATGATTAAACGGAACTTAATTATCAGCCTGCTTTCGTACATTCTAAAGACTATACTGTTCTGCGGCGTTCATCAAAGACCATAGTTCAAGTATATATAATAATCGTTTACTTTAACTTGAAAATGTAACCAACACGGCGCAATTCTGATGGAAAAAAAGACGCATCATGTGACATGCCGTTATGCCACTAAGAGTATGGAGAAATTATTATACTTCCACAAATATTAAAAAATTCCCACGTTTTAAAAACTTATTAGATGCAGAGGAATATAGGTGTAACATCAAGTAGAAAAAAAATTAAATTGTCATCGAAAAGCTAAGTATCATTTCATGCGTCGCCTGATTTTTTTTTTTTAAGAAAGATGAATAAATCCGTTCATATGTCCGTTAGCATCAAGGACGAACCATTCGACGGTTACTTACTTTTGTTTTTCGGTTCACTAACGATTGTGTATATTATTTTCCTTGTATTATGAGCAGGGCATTATTCATAATACGCATTTTAACTCATTTCATCATGAAATGGCGAAAGGATTTTCTTCATAAATGTCCATAATTGTGCAAAACAATAAAATGTAGAATAATGTCAAAGTTCTTAAACTATCGCCATTTCAGTGTCTTGAAATTATGGACACAACCTGACGATTTTACTCAGATTTTCTGCTATCCTGAAAAATTGCCATTTTTGATACGCTCTTTTCCATCACGTCCAAGCTCTTCTTCTTTATAACTTGTTTTTTCGCCCCATTCCCAACTTTCTTTTGTGTCAGTCAGTGCGTGCATTTTTTTTTTATAGAATTCTTAAGCTAATATATCTGCTTTGCTTTCCTTCATGTATTTAACCTCTCCAGCTGAAAAACAAAATTATTTACCCAAAAACCATAAACAGGGACTGCTTTATAATGATCTAACAAAATGCTTTGCGTAGTTTCAAAATATGGCTAGTGCGAACAAGTGATTTATAGAAATATTTTATCTAACAGTATATTGACTGGCGGATCATTTCATTTTTATAAGTAATAAGAAATGAAAAAAAATACCCATTTACAGGATTAGTTTTATACACCTCTTACTGGTAATGTATTTACCGTGGTATAGGGACTGAAGGATATCTCAATTGTAGATGCTGTATTAGTTTTCCTGCCGTTACAAAACAAAATTATTACTGACAAGACTTATATCGACCGGTCACCTTCGTGGACAAGTCATCTCATTCAATTAGGGTTGAGTGCGCAGGCGCTCAAACTCAACAGGAAGTCTAACGAACCTGTCTCCAGGCAAGCAAGAGTAACAGTGCACCCTAGGGCTCCATCGGGGATTGGCCAATCTTGTCGCTATGGTAGGAGCATTGACCTCCTCCTCCGTCCCCTCATGTCCTGGATTATGTATCTCCGTAGTCTAATAGATCTGGCTATTCTCGTTTACTTCCCGAACACTTGGGGCATAGGTGGATCTGGCAGAGTAAATTAATGCTTACTGAGAATGTTATCGTGCCAAGCAATGCGACACACTTCACCTGCACATCACACACACGCACACAGAGACATTGATTTTCTATCTCTTCCAAAGAAAATATAATTCCTATCCTTGGAAAATCTCATAGAGCCCAATTATTTTTTATTTCTGATACTTTTGATTACTTTTGCGTTTACATTATTGAAAACTACGCCTGAATATCTTTCTTATTCCATCTTTTGATATAATTATCTCTCCACCTCTCTCTTTCTATATATATACATAATATATATATATATATATATATATATATATATAGTTATATTTATATACATATATATATATACATGTGTATGTATATATCTATATATATCTTTTTTTTTCTTCCTCTGTCTTGCTCACTATCTTTATCTCTCTCTCTCTCTCTCCCTCTCTCTCTCTCTCTCTCTCTCTCTCTCTCTTCTCCTCTCATTTATTCTTATACCATCTTTCCTAATAACTATAGCTAGTAGCAATGCATTTTTCATTGATTCAGTAAAGGTAATTATTTTTGTATGTGCTTTTGAAAATCAAAGATGTTGTTGTCTTGAAATAAAAACCTTTGACTCTTCCTGTCCATCCGATTAATTTCTCCAAGTGACTCACAATTGAGGCGTTTGTATAAAAGAGACCAAGGCTTTGCCCCTCTGGCTTCTGAGCCTTATTTGGGCCGATTAGTGATTATTTTTCGTCCTAGCTATAAGATTTGAAAAGATATACAATATTATTCTTTTTATATCACAATTTGAAAGTATATATTATAGTAAACAGATTTCACGGTTGTTAGATTTGATCAGAATATTTTCTTACTGAGATGTTTTGAAGGGTTTTTTTTATCAATTATTTGAGAACTTTATGTTTGATAGTCGTTCGTTCACATAGTACAGGCTCAATCTCGATGTCTTTGTCTTTCAGTCACGTGATGAAAGTTTTAATTATAACACCTGATAACGCATATTATCTGCAGATGAAGAAAGTCATGGTAGTATACAACGGTAACCACTAGCCCATCTTAACAATTTAATCTAATACCTTCCTGTTTCGAAGACGTAGGCTCTATCGATTGAGCCATACCATGGTCCTCTGGAATTAAGTATCTTGTGGGCCATGATTATTATTTACCTTTTGCTTGTTATAGGTGTAAGTGTCTCCATATGTGTCAGCCTTGATGAGCAATAATGTGAAAATGTTCAGAGAGTGTTTTCTGATAAACGCTAAACTTTTATTCAACGTTGCATTTTTAAAGTTAAGATGTAAGGACTCGAATCATCTCATAAAAGGCTTCAAAATTCTTGGTTGCATTGTGCAAACTGTTACTTTATGTTTTTTTTTCCTTCTCTGTGTATTTTTAAATAAGTTCAACCCTCTTTAATTAGTTATGTATGAGTCACAATATTCATCTGAGTCTATTAAAAAGATTTTTGTGTGTGTATATAGCTTCTCGACTTGTGTAATGAGTTTTACAAACCTTTTTCCCTTTTTTTTTTCACGTTCTTCCTTTCAATACCATAGGAGGCTCTCTATTATTGTCACATCCAGGGTTGAATCGGTCAGCTGATTTTGAAATTAGAGCGTGGAGTAAGTTCTGCTCTAATTTTTACTGAACGTAAGTTCCACAACGTTGCTAAACTTCTCCAAAATTATGCGGGATTATATGTATGAAAATTTGTATCCATATTGTGTTTCTTCAAGACGAGTTCGGCTCTACAGAGGCTTTCTTTGGTACATCAAAGTTTTATTACTGAATATAGATTGCGTTTATAAATCCTCAGTTATGCTATGTTCACTGAACCTTTTCCACGCATCCAAACCATTCTTCCAAAATGTGTTTTTTACTTCCTTTATCTCTCTTGTGGTTTTCTCTGAACCTAAAAACACTGCTTGAAATCCATCTTCCTTGTAGGCCTCACGGTCAAACATCTTCCACGATCTTCTTTTTTGCACAATATAGATCTCTACGCTGCAGATTGGATAGCCTCAACATTGATCACTTTAAGCTCTCCTTCTTCCAAACGGTTGCGCGGTTCATCTCTCTTATCTTTTCGAAGCCTTTCTTGTTCGAATGCCATTCTCTGCACAATAAGCGAAATAAATTGCATTAATTTGAGTGAGCCCTTTACCGGACAGTTTCAAAGCAAATGTTTTATGAATTAGTAGTTTCACCTGTAAGGGACAGGCATCTTTTTTACCACATACTGAAAACTCTTTCAATGTTTACAATTGTGGGTTCCCAAATTAATTTTCTTATACTCCTCTAGGTAAGACCTCAAAACTTGATCTGATTCGTCATAGGGCCTATATTTTATTTTTGTAAAACATCAAATGTTTCCAAGTCATTCCACGCGTCGGTTGGTTGGTTTCTTCCTATTTGTGAGGCTTTAAATTTATTTTCATTCAGGTGAAGTCCAGAGATTTTCAAAAATACTTTTATTCTTGTAAGGATTTCGTGGAAACCTGTTATATTCCTTAGGGAAAGGCTTGTGTTGACTGCATACTGTTAGATTTTTTCCCTTGGGAGCCTGGCAGTTTAAGTTCCTTAATCTTGCTTTCTCGTCGAACAGGCCAACTTAACGCCGGCTTCCCTACTGCAATAATAAACAACATGGGTGAAACCACATATCCTTGTTGTATTCCTCTTTCCAGTGGAAAGTATCCGGACAATGTTCGGCAATTCTTTTTTCATTAGAAGTACGTTCCGTATGTAGATGGATCGATCGCCAAAGTTGAACGGTCTCAAGGCCTCACGATGTCAAGGTCAAGGCTCAGCGCAATACCCTCTGAGATGGAGTTGGGTTTTTCCAAAATGTAATCAATTTCACTAATTAGATCTGATATTATTCTCTCTTTGATAAACCCTTCTTGATTAGGATGAATTATGAATTACTTTTATTCGGAGTGCCATTACTTCCGATATTACTTTATAATCAGCATTGACCGCCAGTTGTTGAGTCAGTCTTTAGATAAATCTTTGCCTTTAGTGGATAAAACTTATAACTATTACGTGTCTATGAGTATTAACTACCATAATTATGGCTTTAGGCAAAAGGCTTCAAGATTAAAGATTTGAAATCAAGCACACAAAAAAAATTCTAAACTAGATATCCGTCTGGCCCAGATGAGGAACCATTTCTCACGGTTTTCAGAGCTTCAAATTTTTGCAGTGACAACTTCTTCACAGTATATTTTTTCTGTTATCCTCTAACATTTTTGGAAAGATGACTTTCCTTGAATATTCTCTTCGTCACTCCTGCTTTCTTCATGAAGTATTTTATATCAGTCAGAATTTTCTTCGAAACCGCGTTTTTAGGATTGATGACTATGTGTTCGTTCTTCACTAGTCGCTATTTCGATGTCTTTTTGACTTTTCCAGGAATACGAACATTTTGTCATTTTCTTTTTCCTCTGCCCATTTTATGGGAGATCTGCCTTGACCCGTCATATATCATACAGATTTAAATATTTTATCCAATTATTAAGCTGACTGACATATTTTTGCTGGGTTTTTTTTTCCTGCAAATATATGTCAATCTTTGTCGAGAAGTGAATTGAGATATTCTCCGAACATTTTAACGTCATTGAGGTTATTGTGCAAATTTAGCCACATGATTCATTTAAGAAGATATTTTTTTTCTTTAAAGGGAGTATAAGCATTGATTTTGATTCGCAATCATTTATCTTCAGTTTCGACATGATGAAACGATCAGAACTTTCGGTAAGTCTGGATTCCTCTCCTTTTTTTTTTTTTTTTTTACTAAAGATCGGGCCATTCTTACTTTGTTTGTTTGAGGGAATCTTCCTTAAGATATGTTTCTTATAGGGCTGAGAAGAGACCTTTTCCTGTTTAAAAAGTCTAAAAACTGTATTTTTCGTACTTGATTTCCTTAATCCTGCTATAATCCATGTTAAACAACTGAGTGAATCACACATTTGGATGTTTTCTCATCCCTTATGTAGAGACTGAATTTTCCTTTTGCTCTCTTTCTCTTTGTGCGGGCTAACGACGTTCGATATGACAGTGTCTGGCTTAGACTGATGAGAGTTGAAGATCTTCTCTTTTTTTTAGGCAAAGATGAATTTCCTTATCATTGATCCATCCTTTTTTCTCTTTTTAGTCTCTCCCAAACTCATCGGTTTCTCTTCCGAGACTCTTTCACAATTTTTTTTGCCTGAGAAAAACTTTTGGGGCCTTCTTTTTGGCTGGAAAACTCTTCGATATTTTAAGCAGTTCCTTTCTTGGCCTTAGATTTATTTTTGGGGGGCCGATTTATGAATCGTTGTCCTTATTTTCATCTTGTTCTTCCGATGCATAGCTTTCATAGTAAATTTCATTTAGAATCGAGCTTTGCAGTATATTGCCCCGTGTCCGGGATTTTGACATTTCAAACAGATTTCTGCTCCCGCGCGTTCTTGGGTAGAGTGTCCTTTTTTAGGCATTTTCTCCACACTATCTCTTCTCTCGTCTCTCTTTAATAAATGTTATCGAGTAAGACACTCTAAAGTTTTGGTTGGGGTCAACTAATGTTTTGGGTCTATCGAACGGAACAAATCTACGGGTTGATAGCTACTTAGTCCATTTTCTATCTGGACCTTGTAATTAACGTAAAATCCACTGCCTCACTTTCTTGAAACGGTAAGTCTAGTACTCTGTAAACTCTTCTCCGATGCCTCTCTTCTTAAGATTGGATTTTGAGAATTCACCACCACCAATTTACCCCCCATCGGCCGCCCTCTAGTTAGCAGATCAACCCTTGATTCCGAGCTACTGAGATACATTCTCCACAACCGTCTAATTTTTTAGCCCCCTTTTCACCTTTCATCCCTCATTCTTACTCACTAAAATACATGTATTATTGGTGATTTTTCTTTTCATTCCTTAAGGCTATGTTAATGAATGTTAAAGCAATGCTTAAAAGAGCAGAGGACAGACTGATGAAATGTCAATGAACGCAAAGGGTCGATATACTATCTGTAAGCTTAATAAAGCAGAGCAGTAAACAAGCCCCGTAGGCTCTGTAATTTTCTCTGGTTTAATAAAAATAATAATTGTATGTTTGGGTGTGGGTAGGTGGGTGGGTGGATGTGTGTATCGAGTGGCATGGAGATCAGAAATGTGCGAAGATTAAGAGGCAAGTTTTGAGAGGCCAAAACCGTCATGGCATAGAATAGGCGCTTGAAATAAGTACCATGATTCTGCCCAAGTTGACACACCCAATTATGATAGGTAATAAGAAACGATAAACAATGAACTTGACAGTAGTAACTGCATTGATCGTTTAGTATGCTGTGCAGTATGCACACTGCAGACTCTCAGTTTAATAGAGGAGGAATATTAAGCCACTAATAGTGATTCCGAGGTTTCAGCAATCCAAGTTTAATAAAGCGTAATTAATAATAAAGCAGAGGTAGACAGAATCACTTTTATTGAAAGTTTTGAGTCATGGGCAATAGGCAAATTATGAGGTTCACTGAGAATAGGTTTGAGTGGAGGTACATGGTCGTCAATGTCTGTTCCAGACAAGGTGCCTGAAGAAGAAGAAAGTGTAATTTTTTTTTTTTTTAAAGACAGTAGATGAAAGATAAAAAAAAGATGCGATACAATAAAAATTAACAAAATCTTAACGCGATCTCTACTGAGCTTTTAAAAATATTTTATATATATATATATATATATATATATATAGTGAAGAAATAATGAAAACTAAATTGAGTTTTCACAAATTTAATTATTTGATTGCTGATCGCAAATTGCTTAAAACATGTCCTTCAAAGAAATACGCCAGCAAGAAAGAGGGCTCATACATGCCACAATATTTTGAAAAAAAGTATGTAGTTTTACAAAGTAAAGAACTATAGCTTTTTTAAATTATGATTAATTAGCAATGTTTTTTTAGATTATAGTTGTTTTCAGTAGCATTCTTCATGATTTTAAACATTGGAAATTACAAGAAAAAGTCTGAAAAATAAAAACTATGCTACATCAGCTAACCTGACACATGATTCATGTGGATCTACATCTGGTCAAATAATCTTATGCATAGAATAGTTGAAGAGGAATACCCATGCAGTAATAACTGTGCATGTATGCAAAAATGTATAACATAACATTGTCAAAGACAGATTTGAGAGTGATCAGAATTAAATCTACACAGCAGAACAAGCTCTTTGAAATGGAAAGTCACAAGCACTGCAAAAAAGGTTTGGATTTTTACCACAGCGCTTGCATCTCCTCTACTTAGCATTGACTCGAGATGTGGATCACAACTTAAATTTCCCACCTTTCTCTGCTTTTTCCTCGTTACTGGGAAGCCACAGGCAAGTTTTTCTTGCGTTGCAAATCTGTAGATACAGCTGCAAAACAGAGTGCCTGAAATAGAGGAAGTCATATGAATAGACGACATTTTTAGAGACTTTCTATGCAGAGACAAATCAGGAATGAAGACAAAGAATGGCCGCCGCCATCTTTCTTGACAGCATCATGATGCGGCACTAACAAACCTTCAGGTCCATTCTGCAATTTTGGGCTGAGAAACATTTACGCGAGTCCTCTCATTATTTGACCATCTGTTTGCTTGATCAACAGGTTCAAACCCTATAAAGTTGCTGACCAGTGCGACAAGAGATGTCTTTCCAATACAAAAAAAAAAAAAACTGTCGAGAATCCACGCTCTTTTTTCTTCAGGGAATTTATATCAATGAGAAATTTGTCCACTCTACCACTCTGGATAGTCACATTTGTCCTGAATCCTTCATTAGGTAGAAAATAAAACAGTGGCAAACCTGTGAAAAAATGTCAAACAAAATGTGATACATCAATCGATCTTTCTGTCTTTCTATATATAGCAGTCTCACAGCGTTAATCTTTGCAACTTTTACACCCATCCTCTGTAGGTAAAACAGTCCAGGAGACCACTTCGTGCTAGTGTCCTTTGACAAGAATAGATGTATTTGAAGCAATCGCATCACAATGTAGTAAAATCCTTGAGATCTTGATGTCTAGGAAGTATGTTAAAAAAGAACATGATTCAACATATAAAGTACCCGAATTGTTCAAATTGACACACTTTAACACTTACCCCCCAGCTGTTAACCCGTAAGCTGCCATTTTTTGACATATGATTTCAATCAGCCAACTGATTGTCAAAAATTCAAACTAAATGAAAAAAGTTTTCAGCAAAGTAAAATGTTAATAACCCGGTTGACAAAAAAAAAAGACAAAAGCGAAAAATGGGTTAATACTTGAGAAGAAACGATATGAAGCAAAGAGGAAACTTCTTCCACCTCAAGATCTTTACCTTGTTTGCGTCGCTCAACTTTCGCTTTTTGGTTTTGTTAAGGATAATCTTTTTTATTCCTTCTTTAGGTCCTCGGAACCTTTTTTCAAATCTTGATGAAGCAAATGCGCTCCAAAAAGATGCAAAATGCAATTAATTGTACGTATAAAGTATGTGATTAATGCAACCTCTTTTTAATGAGTACATTTTTCCTTAAAAATTCAAGATGATCCCGATATTGGAATAAAATTAATTGAGGGAATGAAGCCTGTCATCCAAAATCATTTCAAATAATATTGTTTAATCGATATTGTCTTGAGACAACGGGAAGATATTTCTGGCTTAAAAGTAAATGGAAAAAATCTTAATAATCTGAGGTATGCAAGTGAAACAGTTTTAAAAAGAGAGTCTGGTGAACAAGTACAAAATCTGTTAGAGCGAAAGCATGGACCTGTTTTTGAATTTGAAAAAAGGAACAGAATGTATGCACGTCTCAAGGAAATCCTCAAACCTTAAATGCAAGCTCGTTAGCAAACACGTTCCAAAAGTCAAACATCTTAGGCACCTGATAACAAAAGACTGACAAACAGCAACATTAGGGGCTGTTCAAATATAATCTTACACCCTTTTTAGAACTTTTTGACCCCCCCCCCTCCCCCCT
>BLXT01000847.1:1036621-1052735 GCA_019648995.1 Plakobranchus ocellatus | reverse complement strand
CCCCCCCCCCCCCCCCCCCCCCCCCGCCTCTCTCTCTCTCTTTCTCTCTTTGTCTCTTTTTCCCTGTCTAGCTAAGGTTGTGTTGAGAGTTGTTATGTTTTTTTTTTCTCGTCGTAGAAAAATTTTTGCTTTCGGTCAGTGCTTTTGATTTCAACGTGTCCTGTGTACAAATTGTCATTGTCTCCTCTCTTCATTACTCCCCCCCCCCTTTTCCAGTCGCCTTTTATCCCCTTACACACACATTATCTTTTGTCACTTTCACCCATTTAAGCTCATATCATCTTGCAATCTGATTACCCTCTCCCTTGGGATCTGTACAATACCACCGTTCTATGTTAACTCCGCGGTTCTAGTGTCAATTCAAACACCTGTGATACAGAAAAACCCGCCCCCACACTTGCACACTTTTTGTTCCCTCCGCTCCTCTAAATTAAATCCAACACCCAATTTACCCTCACTCGATAATTTGGCACAGTAACACAGTGCGATCAATGTGTCACATGGTCCTAGTTGAAGGTAAATGAACTTGCTAACCCACTTTAACGGTATATACATGTAACAACAGAACGCCTTTATCTTGGTAAGCCGCAGGTCAGGCTGCCATTAGAATTTGAGGAATATAGTTTACTCACTAGTAGGTGATCTTTGGCTTTCGGCACTCATCGGGATGCGCTTGAATTCGCGTCAGAGATATCTCTATGCCAGTGTGCCAATATGCAGAATTTTGTGCTATGATCGAATTAAACTACATCGCTCTAAATTAAACAAATATTCTTGGTTAAAGCCCTCTTATCAGATTCCATTACCCATGAGAAGGGAAAAGAGGGGGATATGAGATCACCGATTATCGTGTACGCAAATTAAAAAGAAATTCAATTTGCAAAAATTAATGAATTTGATTGATATCGTTTGACATCAAACCTGTAGCTAGTTCAAAGCTTTGCTGTTGTGTGCAATCCGCGTTTATTATTAGATTATTATGTTGAACTAATTTCAATGTAAGATTTATGAGTTATATGCGCAGTTACTAAAAGATTTCGAGGTAGATCAGAAAAACTAAAATGTACTTTTTTTAAGGGCGCACAACGTTCCAGTCCAAATGCAAACAATTTTGTATACAAAGAACTGAGATTACTTAACTAAGCCTACTCTAAGCTATTTCTGATCTTTGAAACGCTAAAACGTTTTTAAATTTAATTTCCGAAGAAGAGCATGCCATTCTGCCTAGAACTGTTTGTACTGCCCTAGATCTCTAGCTATTTGTTTTAAGGATCTACAAATAGATTTGGTTTCTTCATTTCATCTCAAACATTCCTATTTATTTGACACCTGAGTGCCTTATAACCAATGGGCACCATATTTTGTACTTCAATAAGCAGTACTAATAAGCTGCATGATTTGTTTAACTTTTGTCTGTTGCTAATAAGCTAATCCTAAAACTTATCTATTTTCTTATATTCCACGTCCATTCCCAACAACTAAATTCTCGATGAGTACCTGCTTTGAATCATAGTCCAAGTGTGAACGGAAAAGCTTTTAAAAATCTGTAAGTTCTTATCTTTACGAAAGCTTTTTTTTCCTTACGAGCACATCCAAGCAATAGAATGGACCAAATAATAAGAGAGAAAGATACAATGTGAGGTATAATAAAGTACATGCCATGAGAGTTGTCCTTGTGAGTCAGAAAGTAGAGAGAAAAAAAGACTTCCAGTTCTTTTTTCGTTGTCATATTTTGTGTACAGCTAAATACACGTCGCACATAATAACACTATCTGCATCCAATTGTCATCCTCACAAAACTCATAGGAAGCATTTTCAGGTTATAATGCGACATGAAACTAATTTGGGCTGCGCTCAACACACATTATTATTGTACATTCTATCTGATTTATTTTACTGTAAGTGTTGTCTTCTGATGTTTGCTACAGAATAAATTGCGAAACAAAAAAACCACTAGATCTAGGTGTTCGTAGTTAGTCCTGACACGGTTCTTAAGGCTGAAAAGAACCGCGACACTGTCTGATCTCGAGTGGTCTGTGCTGTGTGTAAACACGACTCATCAATTCTCCCATCTCAATGTGCGTAACGTCAAAAATGTGATTCAGATCAAATCGTAGATTGTTAGCGGTGTACATAAAAGCCAACCAGCCATGAGACTGAAATTTCCTTTTTATGTATTAGTGTTTAAACATTTATAGTTTACTCAACACAGTGTGGCTAAAAAGATCGATAGGCTTACACATTTCTTTTTCTACTCTGCATCTAAACATAATATCATATCAAAACTATTTTTGTTGTGATAATAATTATTTTGTATCGAATTATTAAGCGATTTGTGTAGGTTTCATAACATGACAAGATACTTTCGTGACGTGATTGGGTTGCAAGATTATGTGAGAGTATTTTGAGCAAGATTTTTTTCATTCGTGATGTAACGATTTTTTTTTTCAACTTTACCCTTAAAATATAGAAACATAAAAATTCTGACTGATAGCTTCCGACAGTCTATGAGACAGTCTTTCAAAGACAACATGCAAAATTAAATATGGTTACAAGCAAGAATTTATTCAGAGCACATTATGTGAGCAACACACATCAAGAATTACATGAAAAGTTTTCCCTCTATCCAGTTTGGATTCAGATAAAGTATAAACACAATTTTTATTTGATTAATAGTATTTAGTTCTTTAGTATAGTAAGCTTACTCACTGCACGTTTTGTTAATCTACCAGATCACATATTTTTGCTGATAAAGAGATTTCAATTTCTAATAATTGAACACATTTTTCATTTCTTTTTTTTTTTCTCATAGAAATTGCCACTGATAAGTTGAACAACTAAGCCAAAAACTCCATCAATCTTCTTATCATTGGTCAATAGTTTGCTTATTTTTAAGCAAATATTGAGCGATAAAGAAATTATCGAGAGTTATATGTTTCGGGGCTATGTAAGAAATTGCGCAAGTTTTGAAAGTGTTGCGGCAGATTGATATAAATATCTTCAGCACAGAGAATCATGTGAGCTTGATAACAAGTTAACCTATTTTATTCTATGGGTCCAATCTCGGTAAACTTTACAGGGAAAAAACATCTGCTCTTAAATTTTTATCAAAAGCAAGCAGTCGAAATATTATAAAAATAAATTAGGTTTCACACTGGAATATCTCAGACAACCTCATGTAAAGATTTTTTTTTCATTAAATAACTTACAAAATGAGAATTTTCAAAAAACTATGTTGGTAAAAGCAATAGCCATTCAAACATCTCAGTGTTTACAACATTTCACATAATATTCAAAATAAAGCTGAATGATAAAAAAAACACTGAAAAAACCTACAACTATTCAAAACAATAAACTTTTTTCCTTTCACAGTCATTTCTCTTGAAACTTTGGTATTTGATTAAAAAAAAAAACAGATCTTATCTGCATAAACAAATAAAATAAGAATCCGTATGGTATATATCATAAGATAAAGTCAGTTTATATTGCCCTTGAAAGTTACACTGGTTGGATTGAGAGCGAAACAGCTTAACGAGTACATTGATACGCTATAAGTTCTTCTTCCTTGCCTTCTCGCAACGCTGGTAAGTCATCAAATTTGTAGACCTGTGGTCAACGCTATGAGGGTCAGGTCCTCGACTGTGCCATTCACTTATTGAATGAGTTGGGAATCCTTTGTCCAGATTGAATTTCTCAGAGCCGAACGACTCGGACACCGCTGCAATAAGTGCTCTGTTGTTTGAAGCCCAGATCCACATTAACAATCGAGAGTCTCACTAATTTACGTTTTGTAAAAACGTGCTTCGTGAGTCTGTTGTGGCCTGTTCGTAATCAGAAGCTTAGGGCTTGGTGTTGTCTGTTCATTTGTTAGTAGAGATCCAGTGGGTTAAAGAATGGGTGATTCTCATTCCATCTAGCCAACTAACTAATCTAGCATTCGTGCTATGCTTGAAGCTAGTTCTCTTCAGTCTGACTTTGTTGCTTTGATTAGAGTTTTGGCCTCTTCAAATGACATTTCTGTGTCTTTTTACATCCTTGATCTTCTTTCTTTAGCCAATCTGCCAATAATTTCAATAATGCCCAAGAATCCACTTCTTATTGATGCTTGACTATTTCTATCAAGCGTGGGCTGAGCGTTCAATACGGAGCTTTTCATGACTTTTTAGACCCTGTAGAATAAATTTGGCACCAATGAGGAAGACTGTTGAGGGTGGAGGAGTTTTAAACCATGATGACCGCTTGTTCAAGGAACTGCTTCTGCTTTGAACTTTGAGCAGTGCATTCAAATGGGCAATGAATGTGTTCCTTTGCGCCATTTTATCATTTACTAAGCACACCTGGGCCTCCATTTTTTGTTGTGTCTGTGGCGGAATCATCTCTGAAGACCGTTACCTATTCACAGCTTGAGTGTTTCGAGTCCTTCATTGTTGTCGTCTTTTGATTTATCTCATCCAGAAAGTCTGGCTTTTCTTTTCTATTCTACTGACTGATTCCACAATATCAGGGTCTTCTTTTCAATCTATGCGGGGCAAGGGTCAACAATTATCCCACAGTTGGGATTTTGGTCAGTTTGGATGTCCACGGAGTCTCTGAGGGATTTAGTGCTACGCGTGAAACTGGTTCTTTTTAGCCTGACTTTGTAGATATCTTATATCTTTCCTTCACCGGGTTAGGTGGCATTCTTTAATTTTTTTCTGATTGTGTAAAATGTTTGTGTCTCCTCTCTCCTTTAGAGATCGACTCCAGATATTCATTCCTTAGCCGTTATTGATATCGTCCTCATCCGACCTGAAATTTTTCTGAAAGGTTTGTTTTGAGCTTTTCGGACTCTCTAGATCTAGAGGTTTACAACAGCTGTGTTGCCGTGGGGTGCCATCTCATATTCAAGAAATGGCCGTGTTTATATCCTTGGTATATTCTCTTAAAAAGCTCTATCCTGTCCTTTTTTTTATAAGAGCTCTTCTGTGCATTCCCTTCCTCAGAACTTCATCATCTGGTTCGTCCACGTGACTTATGCGTTTAATTTCCTTTTGATGGTTTGCATATATGGCTTTTTAAACACTGATGTCTGTAGCTCTCTACCTTAGTCTTTGCTATGTCCTTCTTGGGAATGGGGTTAAAGATAGCCCTTGTCCATATTTTGAGAAGTTTTCCATTTTCCCAGATGGATTTTAAGACCTGTTGGAGTTGGGTTTTTTCTTTGCTTGAACTTCAAGGTGTAAAAGCATATCATTTTATATTAAATTCCGTCTGGGTCTGCTGTTTGCTGTGGTTTTAATTGCGACAGGGCTCTGTTTAGTTCCTTCATAGCGAGTTTGCTTTCAAGTGAATCGTCTTCTGTTGGGAATTTGTCAACAGGGCTTCAAATCGTTTTACAATCCTATCGTGAAGGAATATTCATTTTTTAATTGAACCTAGTTACCAAGATGATAACTATAGGTTTGTGATCACTCGTGGCTAGTGAGCGCAGGACAAGCCGAGTTGCTCTTTTGAAGATATCGTCACTTGAAAATACTAGTCTGAAGTGGAATCAATAGATTCAATATGAAACAACTGCCAAATTAAACTGACCATGTGAAAACGAGAAATAATGTAATATTGCAATAAAACGCTTTGCACGTTGCCCTTTTAAGTTCAATTTGCTGTCAATATACATTTCAAAGCAATTAGCATATGACATAAATTCATAAGAAATTATTATGATCATTTACTATTCATCTCCACCTGTGAACATTCATTAGAACCTCATAATTGTGTATTTTTGTAAATAGAAAAATTTTTTTGTTTTATCTTATATTTAAGTGTCGATAAAAACACTATCAAGGAATTTTTGGAGCTCTTTGTGGAACTGTCAAGTAAACCAGCAATAAAAAAACTGGGAACCTGGAAAGGAAAGGAGAGAAAAATCTGCTGAATTTAAAACAAAGTTCCTGGATAATTCAAATTCATATACATCTCAATCATCACCTACGGTACCAAATACATTTTAACTTGACTTGTTACTTCACTTTTTTCTGTTTACTGTGCATGACCCATGATTAAATCTCGACTCTATTGTGACACACCTTGACGGTCTGGAGCAAGAGTGATGAATCAGAAATATAGTATTATTGTTGTCTTTTTTCGTGATTTCATAACTACTATAATTTTCATTTACTATAGTCTTTTATACAGTTGCAAAGGAAAAAGGTCGATTTATGTGGGGTTTTTTAAATAGATTTTCTGAGATCATAGGCATATAATTCTCAATACCCCATCGGGTACGTTGATGGCACATCATATTATAAGGAATGATTCCAAATTATTCTCAATCTATATGGGTTGAATCTTCAATCCTTCATATCTAACTTTTTCTTTCTCTCTTTCTCTTTCTCTCTCTCTCTCCCTCTCTCTCTCTCTCTCTCTCTCTCTCTCTCTTTCTCTCTCTCTCTTTTATCTTCGATACTTTAATTATAAATCTGAACTCTGTGTTTTGTCATCTCTGTTTTACATTACTATATTAAACCTGATTATAAATTATAATCTAGAATAAGTGTCAATCTTATAGCTATTGATAACAAAATGAAGATTGGCTTTTGTGAATTATAATAGTAATTGAATGAATCTACCAAAAAAAAAAAACCCCTTTCATTTCTTACATTTTTTTTTCAAAAGTTGCCTTATCATAAAAAATTATATGAGCTTTTACTATTAAGAACGATACCTAAAGGGAAAAAAAAAACTTTAGTTTGTTTTAACCCATTCTTTATTACGTTCCATGAGTTTGAAAACTGGCAGCTTTAAATATTTACATTGTTTGTAGTTTCACACAACCATAGCAGATAATGAAATCTAGCGTATTTCTCTGGAACCAATGTTAATAGTGTGTGATATTTACTGTTCTATGATTGCTGTTCCTCTAGCAAGGTTTTAATCCTTAAATTTCAGCTCTATTTATTTTCTCTTTGATCATATTTAATTTTTTTTTTCCTATTTCCTAGTTAAGTGTGGAAATCTGTCTTTTCTTTGTCTGTCTAATTTTCTCCCTCTTTGAATCTCCATCTCTCATTCAAGATTTTGACTTCTGTCTATCTGTCTTCCCCTCCCCCTCTCTCTCTTTCTCTCTCTCTCTCTCTCTCTCTCTCTCTCTCTCTCTCTCTCTCTCTCACTTCCCTCTTTTCTGTTTATCTTTCTCTTGCGTTTTTCCACGTCCGCTTTCAGCTGAGTTTTGCGCGATTCAATATTTAACCGCAATGTTGACATGCGATTTTCCTGTAATGCGCAGCCACGTTGTAATCCAAAGATCAGCCCTTGAAAGAATTTTTCAAAAAAGATAATGTTTGCAGTGAAATTTGTTTGCTTTTCTAATTAAAGGCCTCTTTCAGGCCACCTACTGAACTCACTGGTTCCAGGTTAATTCTTGTATGGAACTAACTCAAGGCGATTACTCTAGTCATTAAGCCAAAGAAAGCCCGTATGGAATAGAAGAAAATATTTTTATGAAAAGCGACTGTTGATTTTTAATAGATTAACAATTTTTCATTGAATAGCCTAATTTTTTTCATAATCTCTTAATGCTTTTCATCTTTAATAACTTTACAGAAATGTAATTTTTCATAGGCATATTAGTTGTAAAATAACTAAAATCTTAACCTACTGATGGAAAAAAAAACAATAAAATGAGAACATAACCACAAAAGCAAATTTTTAAAAAAGATTTTGCTTGCGTAAAATTGTGTCTCAAAACTAATTCTTATCACAAGCTATGGATGTAAAAAACCATCAAGATAAATAAACAGCAAGAGATATAACAGAGGCTTCGTACGCGTAGTTGCCAAATTTGCACTTCTGTTACTGTTCAACTTAAGAGGTTTCTGGTAAAATTAACGGACAATATAATTATGGCACATGAGTAATCCTTCACAGAAACATGAGGTCTGAGTTATTAGCGAAATGCCTCATAAGTCTACCCCAATCAAGATGAGCGTCTGCCTAGTCTTCTCTCCCTCTTTAATCGACCAAACTGACTCCGACTTCTTCCTTTGCAGCCTCACCATGGGATGACCATTTTGAAAAACTTATGTTGAGCATGCACGCTCAGATCATCTGATCAATGAAAGGACAAAGGGATCTGAAAGACAATGGTAGCACATGAAACCAGGCGTATTTCATTTTAACCAGCAATCAACTTACTTTTGATTCGAGAGTCTCTTTAAGCAGGAGCACGAAAAATAGGACGGTAATTTTTTTTCTGACCATCAAATATGTATTTTTTTAGTTTTGCAAGTATCTTTTTATAGACACAAACATATAGGAACAAAACTATTGTTTTATTCTATTTGAAACGTATTTTCATCTTAGGAAACACGCTGTTGCAGCGACGACTACCAACAAATGGGTAAATTAAGAGAAAAACCACATTAAAATGTCAGCGATTTTCAAATCAAATGTATTAAGTCCATCATCAACACATCACATGGGAAGTTAAAAATAATAATCTCAAATTGACGGTTAAAAAGAAATACCGAAATATATAATTAAAAATCTTTTCACTAATCTATGAATCCACTCATTTAAGTAGAAATTTCGGCAACTGTAACAGTTTTGCAAACATAACAATTAGGTGTTCACACGTCTACTCGAATGTCTGTCAAAAACAATAACATTCATGTCCTGCTATAATTCTCCTTTATCGAAGGTTTCCACCAATAATACCGTTTTTTAAAAAAACATTTTTCTCAGTTTCTGAAATGTTCTTTATCAACGTCATGCTGCGTAAATGCCTTCAATTATTTCCACTAGAATATTATGTGCTCTGAAATGGAGGCATCTCCCTTGATAGGTTCACGCTACGTTCAGGCGCAAGTGAAAGGCGGCGCTGACAGACAGAGATCCACCAGACTCGGGCTGCTCAGCACTTCCATGGACTACCGGCTCCTGGCAATCCAAGTTTTTAAAGAATTCAAATGTTGTACATCAGATCAGCCAGTGCGGCTAGATGCACATAATGTTCCGTTTAGATAAAAGCTCTATATGAGAAGAATTCCGCGAATAAAAGATATTTTAGTCATCTCTCTTCTAAAAGCGAATTCTAAAAAGCTCACAGAGAAACAAAGATGCATAAAACGTAGAGACAACGCCGGCGCTTTCAATTAAGACTGTCAAAGGGAAGGTTGAGTTGAAGAGCAGAAGAGTAGTTATGTATTTTGTTTATTCCTAAACTAAAACTTGACCTGCACTGGCGGAACTATTTTGATGCGAGTTCCACTTGAAATTTTATCCTGCATACGTTAAATTAAAAATTATATAAAACGGAACAAAAAAGAGACAAGCGTACTTTCTATGTAAGACTATCATTACAGCAATTTTCCTCTAATAGTGTCGCGAATAATAATTAATTTAAACCTTTAAGGAGCTTAAACACATTCATTGTTTGATCACAACCAAAAAAAAAATAAACTTGATATAAGGAAAGCTTAAGTAGAAGATGTTTTTGAGACAATGGAATAAAATGAAAATTGTACGTATAACACACTCACACACACACACACACACATATATATATATATATATATATATATATATATATATATAGAGAGAGAGAGAGAGAGAGAGAGAGAGAGAGAGAGAGAGAGAGAAAATAATGACTTGATTGACTGTGCAGCTTCCTGTTTCAAAGGAATCATGACTTTGCAAGTCTTTTGCGGGTACCTTTAAGTAAGGACGACAACGTATCAACTGTAAAAGAGGATTGCAACTCGGGCGGTTGAAGGTCATAGCAACTCCACTCAAGAAACATCCATGGTTTTTTCCAACTCTTGAGTGGGAAAGCCCAAATATAATCAATCCTTTAATATGGTACCAGTAACCTGTCTTTAATTTGCGTGCATTTAAAAAACTTTAAGGTACAATCATCTGTGAAGAATCTTAACAGTTGATGCATGTTTGAAAGCCGCAGAGCCAATCGGTCGTAATATTCCCACTTATTACTCTGCATGCGCACCTGGTGTTGGGAGAGATGCATTATCTTTTTACAATACATATCAATAAAGTAATTAAAACTCAGTTACTTAAATTATAAAAAAAATCAGGTTTATGAAAGAGAAAAAAACTCTTGCAACCTGTATTGTCTACTTAAAATTTTATAAAGCTCAATTTGCATAAAAATTGAATGACTAAAGAGTTTCTGGTATCATGAATAAAATCTTGGTTAAATGTGATCAAAACTTTTTTTGCTGACAGAAATGATATTCCGGAATTTATTTTACGACTGATATATGTATAAAAATTTTCTAAGTACCGTTTCTTTACCTTCTCTTTCCGTGCATTTTTTATGTGTGATTTAGTGCTATTTTCAAACAACGAATTTCAAGATTTTATCTAATCATTAACTTACGCAGTTCTCTTTCAATTTTATTTTGATCACTGAGTTCGCTTATTGATGCGTGGGCTGTCTAGTAAGAGTATCTAAAAACAGTAACTTGGCCGAAGAAGTTCATATCACACTGCGGGTGAAAAAATCGATACTTTTTATTCAAATCGATATAAACTTTGAAAATATTTTACTGTTACATTGTTTGCGAGTCAGTGGGCTGAGTTTGTGCGTGTGCATACACACATGTATACAGGCACACACTGAATATACCCATTATATAATACATATATATGTTAATATATACGTATATATTAGAAAAATGAAAAGATAGATGGACAGATAGATAAATAGATAGATTATATAATATTACTACGTTTTTATTTCACAGGCTTACTGTAAAAAATAAGCTACAAATGGTGTGCCGTTCTTTTCATGCCTTGTTTCAATATTTAGAGCAGTAGACTCGACACATTATTTGATGTGTAGTCAATATTCGCAGAAAAGTGTGACCAAAACATTCTCTCAACACCTTAGAATTCCATTCAATAATTGAATTAATTCTCCTTAAATTACACAGCTTTATATATCAATATCACCTGATTATAATATCCTTGATCCTTGGGGGAAGGAAGATAAAAATCCGATGTTCCTAAAGTTCAATTTTTCTTTGCCTTGTCTACTTTAATCTTTACAATGCTCACCTCATGAAGCCATTCATGGTTTCCTTTCAATACTTAAAACGCTAAAAAAAAAAAAAACCTTGAGGTTTTAAGTTTGCATCATTTCAAATCAAATGGATTTACTATTAATTAAGAAGACCACAAGACAGAACTATCAGCACTGGATTTTGAAAGGTTCTCAATTATAGGTCTGTTTTTTTTTTTTCTTACCGAAACCACTTATCCTTGGAACACCGAGAGAAGCGTGGAAATGTGAAATCTATAGTTATTTATGATAGTATATATCTATATCTCCTAAGTGTGTTTTTCCCTAATCACTGCTCTGCATGAGTGACCTATACACATGCACACAAACGCTCACAGATATCGTTTAAAACACATGTTTAGACATTTTTTCTAGGCTCATGTCACACTAATTATTTTGTTCCAGTAAGGTCCTAGAAATTCTCGTATTGAATTTACATATAAGGCTAGATTTCTTATCTTATTATAAAACAGCTAAGGACCAGGGTGTTAAGCCTAAAAAATCCTGTGAGACGCCAATTATATCCACGAAATTACAATTTATGAAGTTGCCTTCATTGTTTTAAGTGAATGTATTTTAAAAGTCAACAGTCTTCACTACAATAACAATATCATCAAAGGATATTTCGCATCAATCGACTCAATATCTTCTTTGTAGAATTAACTAACTGCATGCCAGAACAGTGCTGTCCCAGGAGCATAGAGCGCCAGATACAACATCGAAGAACATTAGTTTTCCAGCCAGATCTAGTTCTAATCGTATGTACACTGAGACCTTGAATTTCGATCGACACAATCGAAATCTATAGTCCATTCTTCGAAAAAAAAAAAGAAAAACGAAGTGACTCATTTCCCGAACACTCGGGAAAATAGTTTCAGTCATTATTTTCCCGAACGCAATGGCACTACCTGCTTTAAAGGAACTAGTGCTTCTAGGCATAAGGTCATCAGCTGAGTATATGTACGAGTATGCCGGTGTTACTAAACTCTCTCTCTCTCTCTCTCTCTCTCTCTCTCTCTCTCTCTCTTTCTTCTTTCTTTAAGAATAAAGCATTCGGGAAACTAAGGTCGGCCAAATAAAAATGCGTTTTTCTGATATAACTGATCCTCTTGAAACTTTGCATTAATTTTTCATAGTAAGGTTACTTTTTTTTCAATTAAATCCTCCAAGCATAAGTAGTTGTACCCGCTATAGCGCAGGCTTTTCACATTATGGTGTATTATTTTATGATTAGGGTAATTAGAAAATACAAATCGACCCACCACTTTATGGGTGCGCTTTCTTACGGCTGCGCTTCGCCAAGGTGTAGGCTCATTATAATGTCCATTATGTCTATTGTGGTTCGTTTTTTTCTTCCTCTCTGTTATTTCGACCAAAAAAAATTTACTGAGTGCAGGCTTATGACTGCTTGTTAGAAGAAAAAACAAAAGAATGAGGAGGGCATTTCTCTGCAGTCAACCATAAAAAAATTAGTTCACCAAATACCATAGATCTAACATGGCGCGGTTTTAAACATAAAATTATCCTCCCAAAAACTTGATTATCTAGCATTGATAAAATATCTTCTCGTCAAAGATATTAATTTTCCACTAATCCTTATGAAGTGTCCTTATTTCGTTCAGCTTGAGAGGGCGTTAATATAGGAGAAGTATATAATATGTAAATCGATGTTTCGTCGAATGTTTTCTCTCTCTCTCTCTCTCGCTCTCTCTCTCTCTCTCTCTCTCTCTCTTTCTCACTTTTTCTCTCACTCTCTCTCTCATACACACACACTCACACACATACACGGATAACAGTGGGCAAAAACTGCTGCATTCATGGCTTGAAAAAGAATAATCTTGAAATCAAAGTGGGTAACCATTAAAAAAAAAAAAAAATTAACAGCGTAAATTTGTTTAGAGCATCGGAGCAAAGAAATATGTGGCAAAATAACCGACTATGACTATTTCAAGTAAGAATTTCGAAACATTCAGTGGATTCGGAAGACACTGGAAAGAAAAAAAAATGTATTACAAAATAGCCTTGACAAAAAAAGAAACAAAAAACAAACCAAAAAAAAAAAACCGCTATACGCTGTGATAATAGCCTGAGGCTGGCTTGTGCCGTTGAGAATCACAGTCACACGAAATAATCTTTCTTTTCAACAAAAGCTTGTGATCCACAGGTTGTTTAGATTTACCCAGTTGTCACTATTCTTAAATGGTTTTCCATATTTCTCATTATCTTTTCGATATAGAAAATAAATCTGAAGAGAGGAAGCAGCCTTGTCTAACGTCTCTCTTTATGAACTGGTAATCACTGAATTCGTAATTCACTTTCATTTATTCTATTTGCTCCCTTTTATATTCCTTATAACTCCTAGGTCTCATATCTTCTTTGACGCCCATGATCTCTGAATATCTGACTTTGTCAAAGGCTTGGTAAGTCTATAAAACATAAAATATGGGCCTTTCGTACTTTCAAACTTCGCTCTATGAGAGTTATCAGGATATGAATTGCATTTGCTGATCCTTTTCCTTTCGCGAAGCAACAGTGTTCGGCAGCTATTTTCTTGTTTTACCTTACTTTTTGCATTGGTACCCTTAAAAGGATTTTTGAGACGTGAATGATAAGTCTGATTGTGTGATGTTCACATTCTGTGGCTGCTGGCTTTTTTGGTATATCATAAATACTGATTTTAAGAAATCAGATGGAATAGAGTCACTCTATGTTGATTAAGACTGTAATTCACATTTCTTCTAGTGGCTCTAACATTTCAATGGTCATTTATCTGGCCTGCTACTTTTCCTGTTTTCATTTTTCATTGCGTATCTCCCTTCTTTCATGATTTGAGGTCCTTCAAAGTTTCTCTTTGTTTCTTTTACAACTGGCCTATCTTCATCGTACATTTCTCCTATTACGACCAACGTTTCAGTCTCTTGTCTTTTTCCGTCTCTTGTCTTAATACATCCACTAGTCCGGATTTCTTGTTGGCTATGCCTGTAATGCGATTATACATATCTGTTGGGTAATCATTTCTCTGATATTCAATTTCTTTGCATTTTTATTCAACTATGTGTGTTTGGTTTAATTACATTTTGATTTTATCTTCTTATGCAACTTTTTATGTTCATTTTTATTGTGTTTGCTCTTTCTTTTCAATCCGACTCAATTCTTTTTTGTCGCCCACTTTTTGCTTTGCTTTAGGCTGCTTTTGGGGTACAATTTCTTTGACTGATTTTGTCATGGCATCTCTTAACTTAGTCCATTTTTCTTCGTTGTCTTGTATATGATTAAGTAATTCAAATCTATTTCTGATTGTTACTAACCATTGTTCTCGTATATCACAGTTGTTGATTGAAGTAGCAAATTCCAGCCTGATGGTGGTTTCAGGATCTTTCTCACTTCTACTCTTAGCCGAGAGTACACTGCAGGCAAGCAGCTCACGTGTCCAACTGTACGTGTTTGGAAACACTCTAGTTTTTTTGGTGCGACTTTCATCTAGTCTTCAGGTTGAAGCTATCCATTGTGAATTAAAGTCTGGCCTTACGCCAGCCCCTCTGATGGATAAGGGGAAGAGGGGTGCCATATGTGACCACGCATAATTCTGCTGACCTTTGCCGCGATAACTACGAGGCCAGTCTTGATAAAGCAATCGTCAGCCTTTTCTTGTCGGTGGACAAATCCCAGTAACTGCGACACACAGTCCGTCTCGTCAGCTATTTCAAGTCGCGCCGCCTCCAGTGTGTTTTCCCTTAGCTTGATAAGGATTGGAATGTCGTCGCTGTAGAAGTCTGCTCCAGACATTTCGAGTTAGTCATGGAATTTCGAAATCTTTTATTCATTCAAATGTTTCTAGTTCCTCGCGTGTCCACTTGGGCTCTCCCATGTCCATCTGCGTCTTAGGTGCTGTTTGTACCTAGCGATTATGAATTTGTTGACCGTTGTCCATTCTTTGAGTTTTCCTCTTTCATTTCTCTCTTCTAAGCCACATGGTCCCGTTACATGTTTATATTTTTCATATCTAACATAAGCATTAAAATCCCTTTGTACTGTTATTGTATTTTGGGATTTGAAATATGACTTTGCAGGCTCAAGCTCATTATAAAATGAACAACCTTACGGAAGATCTCTATCAGCAATAGTCGAATATGTCAGGCAAAAACAGATTTCAAAACATGAAACTCATACCTACAACGCAAAACTCCCATTTCATAAACTCTGCAATGCGGCAACAGCTGGAAGGATGGAAATAATATTTATCAGTCGAACGAAAATTTCGTGGACTGAGAAGAAAACAAATAATTTAAAAAATACTAAAAGAGACATACCTAAAAGATCACTAATCAGTAACATAAGGGAGACGCAGGTGAAATTTTTCAGTCACACAATGAGAAGCGGGAAAATTAGAACATTTGCATACTGAAATAGTAAAATTCAACGTCAAAAAAAATCGTGAACGGGACGAAGAAGTAAAATCTTAGATGGATTGTCCTCATGATTGAAATCAGCAGGAAACAACGCCCTCTCAGGTCAACAGATAATGGTATGAAGTGGAAAGTTATGGTCTTCAAGGCCTTTTGAGCATGACATTGGATGACTATGTGATCCTCATTCATTAATGTGCTATTGTTTTTGTCGCTCGCTTTGCAGCCAATCTTGCATTTCTCTCGATGCTGTTCCACTTAGTAAATTATTTATTTTTGTCGTCGCGCTTTAACGCAGGGCATGATTAATCGCCGAATTAAACGTACTAATTGATGCATAATCCGTTCTACGAACAGGCGAGTGAAACCGCAACAATGTGAATCAGAGGAAAGAAAGAGAGAGAGAGAGAGAGAGAGAGAGTGAGAGTGAGAGTGAGAATAGGTAGAGTGCAAATAATCCAAATGTCGACGTGAGATGCTGCTTTACACAATTTAGATCTAATTGAACCCTAGAATCTAGATCTAAAGTAAATACGCACTATTATGAAAAGAGATGCCGACATATTCCCTTATCTATGTTAATATTTGCGCTGGTCTAAAAAATAGACTAACAGGGTAACAAAAACCAAAAAAAAAAAAAAAAAAAAAA
>BLXT01000847.1:956785-969226 GCA_019648995.1 Plakobranchus ocellatus | reverse complement strand
TATTATTATTATTATTATTATTATTATTATTATTATTATTACTATTGTTATTGTTTTTATTGTTGTTGTTGTTGTTGTTGTTGCCGTTGTTATTGTTGTAATTATTATTAGTCATCTAAGTAATATTACAGGGGGGGGGGGGATCAAAAAGTCCCCCAAACGGTGTAAGATTATATTTGAACAGCCCCTTAGTGCGTGGCCTCCTTTTTTTTTTCGTTTGGAGTAGTGGATTGAATTGTCCTGTAGGTCCTTAGTCAACCCCAACTTCTATGCCTTCTCATCATTCAAAGTTTGCTAAAATCTGTTTGTGTTTGTAACTTAGATCTATATTGTAAGTATGTCTTGTTTGTGTTTTAATTTATCTAAATATAGAAAGGACGAGGTTAGGGCAAGAAAAGCTTTGAGATAATATCCCACTGACATAATTGGCTTCGCCACTTTCTTTCAGTCGAAAGGAGAAGGCGCCGGAAACAATATAAAGTCACGCATGCGAAAAGCAGAATATTTTGTCGGTGATATCACGTACACGCGTATCTGACATTTTGGGCGAATACAACCTAAAAACATCTTGCCAATGCAAATATCAGTACTTAATTCCACTCAAATCGGCATGTCGATCTGACTACTGGTTGCCAAATTATGGCATAATTACAAACTACCGTATCGATCTTTTTATAAATAAGTGGTATCACGTACTAAACGTGTTTTACGATACGCTACTACGTAGTGATTTTTTAAAAATTATATTTTGTCTTCAAGAAAAGGGTGTAACAAATTAGCAAACTAGCTAACCATAACACACTTGTCTGATCTAGGAACTGAAAAGATCCGCCAATCAACTGACCAATTTTGTTGTTAATGACAAAATAGACTAGTTGATCTAGCATCGATCTAGTTCTAAACATTGATCAAAAATTACTTTAATTTAGAGACGTTTGTTAAACACTTTCTCTTTATAAAAGGTTTCTCCGACGTGAAACGGTGTGAACAAGAAGTGTTTTCATAATATTCTATGTGTGAAATGCTGGTCTGCTGTGACCATTTGAATGAAGACGTATTCTCTATAATCAGTATGGAAAACTGCTCAAGATGAAAAACGTGAAAGAAAACAGACAGCAGATAAGAGGGTTGAAAACACGATGACAATTAACTTAGCGGAAGAAAAGTTTTGCCAGAATGCTTTCATTTTGATGGAAGTGAAAGAGAAATCGTGATAGAGAAAAAATGAGAACAAATAAGCAGAGATAACAAAAGATGAACAGAAAAAGGAAAAAGAATACATTACTATCGCTTCTAAAAAGATTTTGGTTGAAAGGGGAGTAAAACTCCGATGCAATAATTAAATTTGTACAAGGAAGTGCTCAACAATAAGTGACTATCAGAGACAAGAAATATTTCAGTCATATTACTCACTTGCTGATCTTAGACTGCAAAGAGAGTTTCCTGTAAGACACATCAAATGCTCACCAATGCAAAGAAAAACTTTTAAAAAGGCATCTAGGAGGCAGATTACTAAACAGTTCTTTCTCACAGCAGCTTCGCAAGAAACCACTGTGTGCTAGATATTTCCCGTGAATACTCTTGGGATATCGGAACAAATAACTCGCACTGCAGTCACCAAAATGACAGCATTTGGAGCCTTACAGGATTATGTAAGAGGTGGCAGAGTTTCTGAGAAATTGAAAGCCAGGGACAATCTAATTCGCACAGGAATTTTCAAACCATAATGATAGCTTTACAAAATTTAAGTCACAATTTTGTAGTGCGAGTACGTTTAAGGATTACTTGCATCCAGATCTAACTAAAAGAAAAATGCAAAAATGTTTCTGGGAGAAAGGGCACCAAGAGAAGATCCGCCCAGCTTTTCACTGCACAAGAAAATATTCAAATAAAGAAGTTTCTCATTCCACAAACCTAAAAGGGACCTATACTCTCTGTTCCTCACATAAAAGCAAGGTGATGAGACTGTTTAATAAGGTCTTAAAGACCGCTATAACATGTTTAAGAGAAAATCAAAGTAAGAAAGTTGAAAGACCGATGCAAAGAACCTCAAAGTAAGGGTAATGTCTTTTGTGGCAGTTTTGATCTTATCAAGTAATCTACTTGCCGGTATCGAACGAAAATGCGCTGTCCAACTACAATCTTACGTTTTATGATCTTGGTAAAACAAACTGCAACTGTTTTACCTGGCCTGAGACAGAAAGCAAACGAGTAGCAGTAGAAATTTCAACCGTGTGATAAAAGGGGTTTAAAACTGCATAGCTTTTTTCGGATGGCTACAGTAGACAAAACAAAAACTCAATCGTGGCAGCAATGATGTTGTGCAAAGCTAACACTCCAGAAGATTTCTCTCAGATTTTTCGAGTCTCTTCATGGTCAGTACGAGGGGGGACTCCGTACATAGTGCTATTGACCTGCATGGAAGACTGCAGGAAATGTGTTTTGACCCACCTTTGACCCACCCAGCTTCTGCCTATTTTGAGCCTGCCTCGTCCCAAGCAACATTGCAAAGTGCAGCCAATGCAGTATGACGACTTCATTGACTTCAAGTCATTATCTAAAGAACTTCGCTCTCTTGATGCAAGGAGGGACTCGGATAATGAAGACACAGTTCACATGGGATTGAATCATGGAACTGCGAGTTTCAAAGGAACACCCACGATCAAAATTTTCTAAAGCAAGCTTCTGTGAACTGGACTTTAGGTAAATGTTTCTCAAAAGACTCAAAGAAAAATATGAAGACTTAGCTTCATTGTCTAAGAGATACTCCATTAATTTTCATGCCAGAAGGTAAAGCCTTCTGTAGCATCAGTACCGCATGAATGCTTTCTTATTTTCTTGATAATTATCATGTTAAGATATATATCATTTCAGATCTAGTTTGCATTTTTCCTCATCTGCTTGATAATTAGCCTCTCATTTGGTTATCGTTTTATTCAACTAAATGCACCTTTTTATTGTTGGTTGGTGTTGTGTTTAAGTTTTTATTCCAGTCTAATGAACTAAGTGGTGGTAAATTTATGTTTGTCAACTTGAGAAAGAATCAATTTTTTTTTTTTTTTTGCACTTGCATTGAAGCATAGTAATTACAGTTTCATGTCGATTTCTTACCTACTTATCTTGTTATGAATTGTGTCAATGATTTTACCACTCTTTTGGTTTTGGCAATATGTAATATTTTAATATGCCTCGTTGGCTAGATACACCCCGTTTAGGGTTTCTCTAGACACTTTGTTGAATAAATAACAAGAGAGGTGAAATTTTCTCACCTCACTGCTTAGAGAACTTTCTGTTGAGATGCTTTAGAAAAGTGGTGAATAAAGCATTGGCAATTTATACCTCTTTACTTTAATAAATGTATGTATGTATGTATATGTGTGCGCACGTGCGTGCGTGCGTATATATATATATATATATATATATATATATATATATATATATAAATATATATATGTGTGTGTGTGTGTGTGTATATATATATATATATATATATGTATATATGGCACAAAAAGGGCCGAGACTTAAAATTATTTTGGGTCACCACAGTGCCGTGAAGGGCTTGGTGAGATAAAAGGATGTTTAGGGAAAAAAAAAACAAAAAAAAACACTTTCGTATGTGAACTTTTGATTGGCCCACAAATATGCCCCTTTAGTAAAACTTTCTTTCTTTGACCAATTTTCAAAACCAAATATTTTCAGCACTTTTAATAACCCACTATCAACACACAACCCAATTTTTTAAAACAAATCTAATATGGGATATTATTGGGTGCTCATAAATTACACTTCGGCTTCAAATCTGACATCTTGAAAAAAGCTCAAAGAGCATTTTTTGAAGCAGTTTTACATGCTCGAGTTTCAACAAAGTTCATTGAAGCCAGCAGGTAAAGTTGGTTATATGTTATTTTTTACACCTGTATAACTGTTACTTATAAAATAATTGAAAGACAATAAAGTACCCTGTTTGTTGCTTGAATGGCTCATGAGGCTATTATTTTTGTAGTTAGGTTCATAAAAATTTCAATCTGCACTCGCATTTCGTGTTTGACAATTACTGGGTTCAACAAAACAAATGACTACCCAATTGGACAAAAGCTGACCATTAGTTGTGAGCATTGGTCAGTTACCTGACAGAACATAGCATAATGGAACTAGCAGCCCGTCAGCAGGATACCCTATTTCTCTTGAGTCTGCCCAAGAGATACTGAGGTTTAATTGGTTATCGTAGATACTTTTTTCAACTGGCAACTAGAGGATGGGTTCAATCTTGCGACACCTGCACTTTTAAAAAATTCAAATACTCGTAAGTTTTAAAACAAAATTCGCCCCTAGTATAAAGTTACATGAAACTCTTATGGCCTGAATTTTCCTGAGATCTCTCATTTGACTACTATATAGATGATGTGCCATGTTAGTTTTGTTTTATTTTCATCTGTTAACTAGCACTATCTGAAATAGCTATCAAGGTGGAAGTCGATATAAAATAAAAATTAAAAAAAGATCAGAAGGAGAGCAAATCAGCTGACATTTTGGTATAATGTAGAACAATGTAATGAGAGGCACAAGTTAATGTAATTATAAAAAACACGTATAATATGCACTACAAAAGTTAAAATGTAGGATGGATAACAACAAAAAACAAAAATCAAACATGCTATAGTTTGGTTTAAGAATGTTTGTAATGCGTCCACCATTGCCTGTGATTTTGCAATTTACGGGTAATTTCTATCAAAGCACAAATTTTTGTCGAATACTTCAGCTACATGCTTTGGAAATTATGAAACTATAATAATATCTCAATAACTACATTTATAGATTTAATTTTAAACCTTATTATAAGTCAAAAGATAAAAAAAAATAGTTTTATTTAACTGACACAAACTAAAAATATATTGTAACAAAAACTTTGAAATTTTGCAAAGTGAAGAAGTTTGTTGTGAATGAGCTTACCATAATTTTGATTTTTTTTTTCCAAGGAAATGCTCAGAAATTTTTTTTTTAAATTGTGCATTAGGAAATATCAAGTTCACTGTGCAAATGATGGTGCAAAAAATCTGACCATACTCCTTGAAAGGGTTTTATTAACTTTTAACAAAGCCTTGACTCGCATCACTGATTGCAATTATGTACAGCCCAGGTGGCAAATAGTTAGGCTGTGATGTGTAAGTGTCACACAAAATGAGACATGTTTGTGGCAAAAACGGTTTCAACTTGTATCAACCATTAGGAGAGAATACAGTGTAACATGTCATGAATGATGGTAACTGTTTTGTGGCAACACTACAAATTAATACTCCTCTTAATTCACATTCTAAGAATTGTGTGATGAATACAATTTTTTAAAGCGTTCTGAAACTAGTGGAAATAAGTGGAAATGGTATTTTTAAACATTAAATTTATTGTAAACGTTCTGTCTGTGAGCATAAAAAAGAAAAATAAACTAGACAGAGATATGAATTTATTCCATGACATTTATTTTAAATAATGCTCATTTTTTTTTTTCTAGATCATTTTAAAAAACGGAAAAACTTATCCAACTGTTGATTTAAAAATTGCAGTTTTTATTGCCTGTCTCATGTGGACTGGTTTGAGGATATGCAAGCTCTAAAAATGTTTTGTGCCTTAGTTTCATATGATGATTCAATACCCATAAGTACCAAAATGAATAAGTTATTCTTGTGGTGTAGGGTTGCTTTGCTTTGTTTTCAACTAATTATTTTTGAATGCTTGAAATTGTTCAATATAAATAGGTTAGCTTGCTTCTGATGTGCATTTTTTAAAAGTTATGCAAAATATGTCATGAAAGGTTCGTTTTTTCGTATTTTTTTATAATACTAGCCAAACCCATCGCTAATTTTTATTATTTCACTTAAAGATATCCTGAAGAAAAAAAAAGTTGCACACTCTGCATTTAATGATGCTTTTTTTCCCCTTTAGCTTTGATTTGCAGCGTACAAAGTTCCAGAACATGACTGTTATTAAAATGTCTACCTGCATATTTTGTTTTGCACACTTAATAAGGTTTAAGTAATGGTCTAAAATGTCGTTTTGTAAATCTGTAAAATAGGTATAGGATTTTAAAATATGCCTTTATAAAATGGCATAAAAGAGATTTTACTGACACTCCACAAAAATTTGTATAGGCATTACACATTTGAACTCAGCTCCATCATAATAAGATTAAAACTGAGAAAATATTGTATAAACAAACAATTGGACATGTAACAATTTAATACACAAAACACTGTCACAATACAGAATTTAATAAAAGAAAAGGTTGAGCAATAATTCAATAAATTGTATATATGTATTTTTTTTTTGTTTTGTCTTTTTGTTTAATTTAGAGTATAAAAGCACTTTTATCACAGATCGTTGCTATTTCATAATACATAAGTTTAAAGTTAGTCAATTTGGTTTTATTCCAAAATTTCTATACTTCTGTAAGCTTATGATAAAATTGAGCTCAAAATAATTACTATCAACAAGACCAAAATAAAAAGGTAAAGAAAAAAAAAAGAGCAAACAATGTTTCTTATTTTGATTTTGACAAATTCAAATACCATCTATGTCATGAGACCAGTCATATTGATTCAAATGCAACATTTAAAACTTTTGAGAAGAATAACTTCCAGTTGTTTTTTTCTTTCTTTGCAATGCTCTTTTCCAAAATTAAAAACCTTGAAGCATTTTAGCTCTTATCAAATTTTCGCACTTGACAAGCTTACAAAGTTTAAGGATGGTTTAAGAATAATAAATGTTTGAAGAGTAACTTTCAACTCATTTAAACGGATCTCAAGAAATATATATATCTTATTTGTTACTCATTTAATTTTGAATATTACATTCTAAATATTACAAGAATAAAAATTCAAAATGCTGAAGAAATATTGGAAAACCAATTTATCATCCTCCCAGCTACAATATTAAATATTACATTATCATTCAAGCATAATTATAACAAGCTACATTAGCATATATATATTTTTATTGTTCAAGCATGTGAAAATATAATATTACAGTGGAGTTTATGAAATGTACAACCTCAGCTATAACAGTGCTGTTATGAAACTACCAAAACGTCTTGCTTTTACCCCCTTTTAACTCTCAGTCTCACTAAAAAAAATTATTGTATAACAACAATTTAAAAGGACTTAACTGTAATGGCTGCACAGGCAACAATAGTGACTAAACATAAGACAAAACTAACACAATTTTAGAGACCGTCTATTTTATAATTTTCTGAGTCTGCACAGATAAAACGAAGATAAAGGGGGATAGGATTGTTATCTTACCAGATTTTAACTATGCACTAGGCCACATGGCTGGCATCTGCTTCTTACAATAGAGTCAGCACTGCACTTATTTGCTTATTCACCAGTGCAACATAATTTCTGTGCACAAACCTTAAAAGCCACATTTTCAAGATCGCTTAGCTCATAAAGAAGCCTTTCTAAAGCAAAGAATTGTTGTTTAAATTGTTGAGATCTAACTCTTATTCATGTAAACACAGTTTATCTGATACATGTATAATTATGCATATTGAGTAACTTATGATAGAGGCTTATCTAGATAAAAGTATTGAGCTTGAAAGTAGATCTAGAATAAGAATTTCATGCAATATCAAGATCCAGAGACCAAACCATGAGTTTTAAACCACTCAACTAAGTCTAAAACTAGAGCTATCTAGATCTGCGATGTCCAAAGTGTTGATTATTCGTCTAATTTTAAGTTCGTTTTACATCTAAACTAGTGTTACCTAGCTTTAAAATCATTTATTAGGCTACTCTCTATTTAGATAAATTCACTTATGTTCAATGGATTGTGTTCGGTGGATTTTGTGACAAAAAAGGAAAAGTGGCCACAACAGAGCACAGTGTTCCATTGTGGTCATTTTTTCTTCATAACTGGAAGTAAATCGAAGTAGTGAAACGATTGCTTGGATTAAAGCTCTCAACGAAAACTTGGGTCTGAATGCTTGTGTTGCAGAATTAAAATCTACTCTTTTTCCTGACTTCATTCAATCCACAATGCCAGTGCAGTTTCACGTCAAGGGCATCCCTTGTATCTTTAGAAGATAAAAAAAAAAATGTCAAGAGGCAAAATCATTTAACCACCATGGCAACTTCAGGTGACCAAAACAGACTGAGATCTCCAATAACTATGAGGAGACTGCCCTAGCACCTCTGAAAACCAACTCGCTCTGGCACCTCTTAGATGTCCATAACCATCAATTATTTCAGCGTAGCATTCCCATAATACCTGACCACATTGCCCAGAAGCCTACAAATGATCACAGCCACTTTGTCCTTGCACCTCCAAAATGACCATTACCACTTTTCTGCTACACTGCCCTGACAAATATGACCTGGAGCAAATATATGAGCTCCATCAGCATCAAGACGAAAATTAGAGCTTCAAAAAGATTGCAAGGGGGAAAATAAATTGTCAGTACATGTAACATTCATTCTGCTATTCCTCTGGTGTCACCTTGTAACAGCAAAGAAGTGATCGCAGGTATTGAATGCACGTGTGAATCTAAGACAGTAAAGACTAAGCTAGTAAAAATTATGTGACTCTTTGCTATCACAGAGGTTCTATGCTGCAAATTCCATTAAGAGTGGACAGCCCAAAAGACAGAAATCAAGAAGTAAATTTATCTCTTTTGCATGCGTGTGGGTTATCAAGTTCATGCACAAGGCCAGAGAAATCTATTGTTTCATCCTGTCATTATTTTTTTAACTTAAGCCTGCACATCGAAAAAATTTCAATAAGATGAATGAACATAATATTGTACAGCAGTAAGACGAGATCAAGGGAGATAGCTATAAACCTTGACTAGAGGCAGCTTAGAGAGGAGAGACAGAGATCAGAGGGTGAAAGAAAAATAAGGAGATGACTACATAGGAAGAGGCAGAAGGAGATCATAACTATACAGTAAGAAGAGAAACGATGAATGTAGGGAGAGAGAGAGAAGCAGAGATCCAATCTAGATCTAGTTTGTGAAAGAAATAAATTAGAAGGAAAAAGAGGGGGAGGAGGGAGATCATAGCTAGATGGAGTGAGATGATGATGGATACTGTCATAGCCAAATGAAGTGCAGTACGTGCATCATATACTTTCTATACTACAATGAACTCTCATGTAACATGTTCATTTAAAAGAAAATAGTGCAGTAAATTTAGGAAGTATCTTTTTCTGGTGAAACTTTCAGTGGCTGAAACTTATCTTTACTGATCGTAAGGCCTTATTCTTTCTGCTATAACTTAAGAAGAAATGATCGCTCGATTGGGAGAGCCTTATATTTGAATTCAGCATTAACTCATCTTTCTTTAAATACATGTATATTAAATTGTGTATGTTGAAAAATTGATATTTTTGGAACAAAAATCATGTTTGTGGAATCTGCCATTGTTAGTGTCAGGTCTATGAATGATATTGCACTTCATTTGGTATTATTTGAAACCAGGTTAGTGAAAGAATCTAATTGACAATACAATTATAGACATAAACCGAGGAAAGGATGGGGATTAGGACAATAAGAAGGAAGACTCAATGGAATTCATCATGCAATGTTAGGGGTTCAATCTAATTTGTAGCAAGGTGACAGTGACTGAGGGGCATCAAGAATGGGGCTGAATGGTTAGCTAGCTGGGGAAACCTTGTTTGTAATAGAAATAACAGGTTAATCATTGCAAGACATAAGACCTTAGACAGTCAGCATTATTCAGTGGCAAGATGCTGATAATGTCTTTGTTGTACAAACGCATATATATATATATTCTACATTTGCAAATAGGCTGATGTTGTACTTTCAAAGTGATCAAAGCTAATGCATCATGCATAGAAGGATTCAAAAAAGAGGGATCTTGTTGTTCTAAGGTGCTGCCGAGCCATGCAGTAAACTAGAGTCTAGGCTCCACTATATACCTCAGAAGTAAAGGCAATTACCAGCCCGAAAAGTAAAGCAAAGTCCCTGAACTACATGGTTACTTTATTATTTTTTATATTGAGACTTCGTACTGGGGGTGCTGGTGTATTTGGTGCTGTCCATTTGGTTTCATTAAATTGGAAGTGGGCTGAGAAAGAGCAAGGTATGTTTGCTGTTGCCAAAACTCTGAATGGATATGAGTGAAAAGCAAAAATGAGTTTTTGTAGATTTATATATATATACAAATGAAGTGAATATAAAAAAATTTTGATCCCCCAGAGTTTTTCTATCCCATATAGATAGATGGAATATGAGTTGCAGTGTGTCAAAAGATGTTTTAAACACCCTGGGGCCAGGTAGATGGATAATAAGAAGCTCTGCAGTTACATATGAATCAAAATCAGAGGCTTGTAAACTGTGTACCATACACTGGATCTCAAATGAAGATGAGGTTTTTTTTTTTAAATGACTTTGTTTTAGAAACTCCAAAAGCCTATACCTCATTATAGCAGAAAAATCTCTTCACAATGATATCTGAAACCACGGTTTCATTCTCTTGACAGAGTTCACGAGAAAAGATGTTTAGGAAGCAGCCAAAAAAGGATGACACTGAAAATCACATTTTGTGGGAAAATTTCATAAACGGAGTTTGGCTGTGCATTAAAAACAAAAGGACTTTTATACATTTCCGTCTCCCACACCACTGGGTATAGATGAAGGGGGCCAGAAGAAAGAATAAGCATCTACTGAATTTCTTGCTCTCTAATTCCTCAACCATTTGATTTTATTCATATTTGTCACATACACACTCACTCTGAATGTAAAGTAACCCATAAGATATGACAACCTAACAGCTTGAACTGGTATGTTACACCCAGTTGCAAGTTGGCGGAAATAGCCTTTAAAATGAAAAAATATTGTGTTATCCTTTTTGCTTTATCATCAGCATTCATAGTACTCCTCCTAACACAGAACTTGACTATATTTTTATACCAAATTATTGAAATCATCCCAATCATGCTGCTATGTCCGAGGTGTAATATATATCTTGATATTGTTCATTAATACTTGTAATTATTGATTTTGAGAATTCACAGATTAAGGATCAACAGTAATAAAGCTAAAAATTTAAATGCCTCTATTGATAGTCTCTTCATTTAAAAAGGTAAAATCTCCAGGGCTGTTCTCAATGGTGGCAAACAAAGACAAAATTGGCGATCAATGTGAAATTGTGAATGACACATAGCAATGTTTTAATATTGCATGGTTAGGAATTTGTTCAAATTGACAAATTCATGCGACTAATGACTGTATATTGTCTCTTTCAAAACTGTTTGAAAATCTCTGAACAAATCTGGAGACATTTTTATCAATCTAACATTGAATTTTTCTTTAAAAAGTACCTTAATTAAGCAGAGATCTTAAAATAATATTTAACCAAATAACATCCATTATGTAATCCAGTGTTAATACATACATAAATAGAAAACTAAACAGCACCAAAACTAAGTTATACTTTATACTGTATACAAACCATGTATATGCATAGTACAAATTTAAGGCAGAAAAAAATTGCCTACAGATTACAATTATAAATGGGCAAGGTCACCACTCATCATTTCAACAGATTACAAAATGTTCTAAATTTAAAATGAAATAATCGCCTAATAATGAATAGTTTGAAACCCTTTTTTTATAAAGGTACTCGTAAAATGACGGGGTTCTCATTCCACTTTTTGGAGAAATCAAGTTACTTCATGCTCCTCCTCAAAACGTTCACTGAGCTGCATCAAAGAAATGAGATGACTTGCTCTATATTTCCATATTAAAGACCCTTTGAAAAATTGGTGTTCATTTGCTGAACTGGGATTGTGATTCTTTTGAGTTGATTTTCTCAATGCAATTTAGAACCTTGGCATTCTAAGGGTGCTCAATGCCTATTACTATTATTTTCTTTGATGACTGATGAATTAAAGCAAATGAAGAGAGTTTAAGTGTATAATTGAAAATACCAATAAATAGTTTACGATAACCTTTGTTCCTGGACTTATCAGCTCTAAAGTATAATTGTAGCCTTAGCTCATTATTACAAAAATCTCTCGACCACTGACAAAAAAAAAACGTAAGGAATTATTTTTATCAAGACAAACAATATCAGTTATAGATGGAATTAGTCCATGGGCCCCGACTCGTTTTGTTCCCCCCCCCCCCTAGCAAGTTTTTGCCACTGTACTCATTATACAATATGGTAAATTTCCCATTACTTCCCACTTGTCTGCAGTAAAAAAAGTTGCACAATAAGATTTTGGAGCACTTTTTTCGATTTTTTCCCCTTCTTTAGCTATATTAGACGTACCGACTAAGAATATTGATAGCTACCTTATTATAAAACTATTTTACTGCTTTTTAATTCTATGGTTAGGTATTACATAAAAGTAGTTTTTCACAAAGTTTCAGTCACCTAACTTCATAAACAAATATTTTATGACGGTATGAAAAAACATCAGATTCTA
>BLXT01000847.1:941322-953056 GCA_019648995.1 Plakobranchus ocellatus | reverse complement strand
CTTTTTCGCCTAAACTAACTAGTTAAACATTCTTTTATCAATAAAACTACATGATTTTTAAAAAATGGGCATGTTATTTTTATTGAAAAGTAAATTCTTAAGAATATCAAGATAACAGTCAGATACCTTTATAAGTGTTGAAGTTGTTTTTTTTTTTTATTTTTGGTGAGTTTTTTATTCAATGAGATCTGTTTTTGTATAATTTTTTCCCCCTGATTTACTATTTTAGAGCACAATTTGAAATTTCCAGCTTGCAAAACAATGTCATTGCTACCCAGAAGCCTTAAAAATTTCTTTTTATTAGTAAAAAAAAATAAATATCTAAAAAATTAAAGATACAAAAAATGCCATAATATTTAACATTAAAAAAAAAAAAATTCAAGAACAACTTTCTTCCAGTACTTCATCAGATTTGACTCTTAAAATGTGTATATTTAAACTTATTACACATTTATTATTTTTTTTTAAGTTTAAAACGATGCAACGAAAACACTTAAGTATAAATGGACTTTGTATCCAACAAAATCGTTGGGACATTCATACAGCCAAGATTAATTGTTGACTAGGTCTTGATAACATTACTGGACAATACAATGACTACAAAAAAGTAATTCAATTTTCTTGACTGAGGCTTGAAATTTTACTGGTTATAGGAAATTTTCATTAAAAAAAAAAAAGGGGGTTCACTTTTCAAACGTGGCTGCTGGGTTTTGCTTTTTTTGTTTTGTTCTGTTTTGTTTATTTATTTTTTGGGGGGTTGTTTTTTTTGGAGGGGTGGGGGTATTTGATTATCTGAGAGGGAAGCATAAGTCACTGGATATGCCACGACAATGCATCACACCTGTGAGAGCATGCAAGAGAAATAGAGAGAGAAGGGGGTATTTGACTATCTGAGAGGGAAGCATAAGTCACTGGATACACCATGACAACATGTCACCTTACGCCATGAAAACACGTTCCCTTATGTTGAAGGTTTGTCACATCTGACAGCAAGTGCTGACACTCAGTTCATACTTCAATTGATTTGGGTTACTGAGAAATGGAGTCAGATTTCTTTTGTCTATATCTTCTTGGTGTTTGCGGGTACCCTCTTGGTTTAAAGACAGTCAAAGGCTGCAGGTGTGCCTTTCATGTTTGTTTTCGCTTGTAGGTTACAAAATTTGTGTTGAGGTTGCAGGTGAAACTTTCAGGGGGGTTTTTTTGTTTGTTTTCTTTAATAAATTAAATATGGATGTACTTATATATGCAGCCCCTTGGATGCACATAGGACGTCTGAGATGATAACTGTCTCAGAGGTTAAGTTTTAAATAATGATGCTAGCAATTCACATCACATACTTTTAATAAACTTGCAGACAATCCTTAGTTTGCCAATCATTTGCTCTGATGCATTTAGGAATTCAGAAGGTAAAGTTTTTTGTTCAGTACAAGGTAGTACAGTAAAGTTCAAAGTTGACCTCCACGCTTTGTTTACTTTTTGAATTGATCAATAGATATCCACTGCTCAAGATAAGCACCTCTGTGCATGGCTGCAAACCATAGGCCTACTACTCTATGGGCTTCAGTGGTCGCCATGAATAGGTTTGACTATACTTGTCCATCATTCAAATTAGACATTTTCATAGCTAATAATTAGCTCCCCCTCACAATACATTTCACAATGAGCCAGATCCAGATAGCATAGGTTGGCTCACTCTTAAATCTTATTCCCTTCCCCTTCCTTCTCTCCTCTTTTCTTATAAAAAACAAGTAACCAGCTTAGCCATCTCTGAGATGCCAATATCGATTATATAAGATTAATTGCCAACGCGTTTTTACACACCAGTAGATCCTAGATTTCGTTTGCAAGATTTTTTTGTCGAGTTTAAGGTCACTCTAAGATCAATTTCTTTCTATCAGAAGGATGGCTACTGAGCACAAGGTTTCATAGAGTCCAATGTCATTGGATGCAGGTCCATATTGTAAAATGTAATAGAAGCACAAAATAAGACATTTTGCTGAAAAAGTGTCCACAAAAATATGAGGCTTAGCAGTGAGACAGCATAAAAATGAGTGCTCTTTTTTTCATTTTGTTTGATTAACTTTCTTTGTGTGAGTAAGTTGTATTACCTTTCCAATTTCTTCTAGAATCTCATCAACAAAAGTATTCTTTGTTTCAGCCAATGGTTTTTTCTTGATTTATTTTGTTTGGTTTTTTTGGCTGTCGGTAAAAGGGAAAAAGCGAGGGCAGAAGGTGTTTTTTATTGTTTGAAGAATTCATTTAAATCAATTTTGAGCTTGGGTGAATGAAACGCAGTTTTCTTCTGCCCGTTCCATGCACCATCTATGCAAATAATATTGACTACATCAATGTGATGCATTTAAATGTACTAAGTTACTGAAATAGACCTACTTCAAAAGATTAATTCAATCTGGAAGATGAAATTGGCCTATTGTCACACCAAATGATTGTAGTAAAGCTAAGGGAAAGGAATTAAGCAAATGTAAAATAATAATGCAGTAGGGACCTACTCTGACAATCTAGGTGATAGAATGTGTACCAAGATATGTGTGGTAGTAGGTCTACATTTACAAATGCATTTTAATAACAATAGAAGTGATTTTTCCAACCTCTAATACATACTATGCTGTAAAAACACCAGAAAAGCAAAGAATTATGTTAATGAACAGATAAAACCCTTTTTAATAGTTCAGTATCACAAAAGACTGAAAACTTTCATAAAACACAAATTAGTTCACAAAAAAAAAGAACCATGCACAATTGGCTTAGGAAAAAGATGAGGAGAAAAAAGAAGTGATTTCTTATAGAAAATTATTGCGTGAAAAGGCATATTTAAACATACTTGCTCTCGACTAACACTAATAGTCAAATAAGAAAAAAAGTATCTTACGGTTTGTGTTACATCATGAAAATTTCTTCAGTGGATATAGGAAGGGAAAAAACAACAAAGTTAATATAGGAAAAAATTTTTGAAAGACTGGTACATATGATGTGACCAGTGTTTGTGCTTCTAAGCCATAATATATAAAATTCAAATATTTCATGCAATATGGAGAGTTTTCCGGATATAAGATTCTTTGAAAAATTCATTGAGTTCTCATATATAATGTTAAAAAGTTAAAAATTATATTTAGACACATAAAGATGATCCAAAAAAACAATTCTGATAAAATGGATTTCTCATAAATCAAAATTCTCACCATTAAATACATGTAGCATTGATTGAAATGATAATTTTTTTTTCTTGAATTGTCCTCATTAAAATAAAAATAACCATTAGCTCCTCCAAATATGCGAAATGAATGAAGTTCATACTAGACTTAAAAAATGAACAACTGTTGCCGCATTTTATGCTTCTGCAAAATAGATGTAGAATATATGCATCAAAAAAAATAATTCAGTTTAACATTTTGCTATACAAAAACTTACATGGGCTTGATAAGGTTGATGGTAGTGAATGGTCCCTGTATTAGGTGTATCTGCCACTAATATAGAAGAAAAAAAAATAAGAGCCATAAAGTTATTTTTATAAGGATATAAGAGAATATTTTTCAGTTAGTATTGTTCAATTATGTAATAGAGATAATATAATTGGGGGCTCATCAGAACTGTTACATTATACTAAATTTTGGTTAATGAGTATTCTGGCATTCCTGAAGCCCCAAAAAATACAATCTTACTGTCACAGACACCAGAAATAAAAGGTTGATAATACCTCTGATGTAGGACGTTGAGTTCTTTAGATCTATATAGACCTAGCTGAAAAATAATGGAACTCTGGAGATCGTGTAAAAACGCAAAAAAACTGAGTTTATTTAACTCGACAGCAGAAAATCAAATCAAACAATATTCACATAGGACGTCGGCAAAAATACTAGATCTAGCTCTATGAATCTGCGTAATCGTTATACATTGATATCCCTATGATCTCTATGAACTCTGAGTACTCTGTGTGATCTCTATGAACTCTCTGCCTACTCTGTGTGATCTCTGTGTGATACTTTCACCAATCTTCTCCCGGTATTTATACTTTTTTCAAAAGAAAACTCTACAAATTTCTGGAAATCTATCCCATAATGCAAGTGTAGAATGTTCAAAAATGTAGATCTAGAACCTTACATCATAATCCTAAAATAACAAAAAAGCAGTCTTTGAAAAGACATTAGGGAAATCCTTAGGCTAAAAATAGAACATGAGTCACATTCGTTTACGTAATGAATTCTCGTTCGCTTTGCGTAAATTAACTTCCCTAAACTGGTTCTTTCTAGAATTCTTGAGATGACGTGCGTTCAACAGCAAGCTCTAAGTCTAGTTTTTGTTACACTTACTAGCAAAAGAAAAAAATAAACCAAGTTATAAATTTCAAATATATTTTGGCTATCTGATAACATCACATTGTAGATGTACACATGAAATAAGAAAAAGAATACCTATGGCTAAATATAAGTTTAATCAACACTGAAAAACAGAAACATTAGAATGGTTCCCAAAATAAAGGTAATGAAACATATGTATGTATGGTCAGCGCTATTTTATGGATAAGAATGTTGGATAATAAAAAAAAAACACACACAGCCAGAAAACTGGAAGAATGATGAGGATATAAAGATCAGAAAAAAGGTCAAACAATTTAGTTCTGAAAAAAGCTAATCTTGAAAGATTGTTAATCAAAACCCTAAGACAGAGGCAACTACAATTTCTAGGGCACATTTGCCATCACAAGGGTTTAGAACATCTAGCAATCAGTGGAAAGATTGAAGGCAAAGCACAGTACAGTGAGACTGAGAATAACATTCAATGAAAAATTTAACTCATGAGAAATGAGGAACCATAGAAGCAACAGCCTTACAAGGGTATCTGAGAACAGGTTTGTGGGGAAAACCTTTGATTGCCACTGTCTGATCCAGACAGAAAAAGAGTATTTTGGCAAAAAAAATACATGTATGATCCTTTTGCATAAGCTGAGTTATAAACTCTGAGATACATATTTTATCAAAAATATTTCCTTAAAATATTTTTGCTATAAAGTTCTTACAATTCATTCCAGTTCATACAAATTTTCATCATTATAGTGCAAGAGAATTACTCATGGTACCGGTACAAAGTACTCACTTCTCAATCTTTCATTCAATTTGTCAAGGGATGCAAGTAGGTTCTGTTCTTCTATTGATAGTGCTGAATGTCCTCCTAAAAAAAAAAAAAAAAAAAAACAAGCAGAAACAAAAAAAAGACGTTAAATAATTTGAATCTTTAGAAACATTGTTGAATAAAATTTATTTACCTTCGATTGGCTTTTGATTCCTGTCCCTTAAGTTCATTTATTCAATAGACAAGAATAAAACACTGAAGGAAATAACAAAAAACTTTGTTGTAAAATTGTATAACTACAGAAACAATCAAACAAGATTAAATCATTTTATTGCTCCATATTTACTTTTAAATCTCTTCTTCAAGCTTTTATGTTCTCAACACATACAGAGCAGCTTTTTTAATTTGAAGAGGCAGGAAAAAATATTACCTTGATTTGTCTAAAATTTGATAAATTAGAACACACTACATGTATAATAAAGAGTCAAATTAACCAAAAATTAAAGGGAGAAATTTTTAATGATAGCAATATGTCTTGCACAGGATTTGTGCTAGCAGATAGATCTACAATCGTTTCTAGATTGTTTTTTTCTATTAAATTCTACCCTATAATGAAAAACGTCACTTAAGTTATGGGTATGGATAATTGGGTTTAATGGCACAGCACTCCTCCCAACTACAACTCATCTCTTTCAACCCTCTTTCAACCCTACATCCTGCTTCAAGCCCTTATTGCCAAAGTGTGTGTCTATTTAAATTTCACTGGCATTAGGCGAATTCTTACTTTCAATGCTGCAGTAAGAGTAGCATAGTTGATTCTAGACCAATTGGATCCTTACCATCCCAACTCCAAATGCCAAGACTAGGTCTAAACTGGTCAATTCCACACCAGTTGGTTCTTTTGTTACTCCTCCACTCTTCCTTCTCTTCCTTCCCTCTCCTAAATGTATATAGCCTATTTTTTAATTGTTATTACTATATTAGATATAAAGTACAACACAATTCATACACCCTGGCAATTCAAAGGTTGACACTGCACTGCACTTGACCAAAATAGTAAAATCAAATAAGTAATTGAGAAGATGCTGCTGGCTTCGAATGGTCTGGTTTGGCTTATTGACACTTTGGAATAATAATTTTTTTTTTTCAAATATAGGATAGAGAAACTCTGTCATTGGAATGTTATAAATTATCTGAAATTGATTTATGTGGGCTTGACTGTATGTAATATATAGATCTACCATGTAATTACATGAAAATTTTTTTCTGTTTTTTTTTTTTATGTAAATAGGCCTATACTTGAAAATCGAATTGTCTTTGTTTGTGTGAAATATTATTTACATCTATAGGCCCTGCATACAAAAAAGCCTTGGAAGTTTATCCAAAAAGGTAATGTTGAGTCTAGTTATCTCAAAGCCATTGATATAAAAAAAATTCCTTCACATTATCCAAATTTAAAATATGATTCAATTGAAAAGAGAAAAATGTTCTAGCTTGGTTCAGGTTGTTTTTTGTTTGTTTATTTTCTTTGTTGTTGTTTTTTTTTTCAGAAGGAGAAGCCATGATTTAAAATTTAAGTAATTTAAAAGGCCATGTAGATACAAGTAATTGCACCAAGGATGGTATGTTGCAGCATTATCCTACATCATAAAGGTCTATTCAGAGGTTTTGGATGAAGCTATTCAGTGCTGTAAGGTATTGGTACAAAAAAAATTATAATGATATCTCTTCTAAATTTGATTGATGCCTACTACCACACAATGTTGATTGCAAACGCAAGATCAGAAAAAAAAGTGAACAAAGCTTTTTTTTACTGGACCTATCGGGAAAGACTTCATCATTAAAAAAAACCAGGAAAGTGAGAATTTCTCTAAACATTCCCACTAAGGAACACTTCAAGTTCCAGGATGAGGCAAGGCTGTGAATATGAAAGAAGCCAATGCTGCAATACTTAATTTCAATGCTTCAGAATTTCTCCTGGCCAACCACTTTTCCTGTTCCACAAAATGCTGGTGTGAAGAGTCATTGGTCAGTTCAATGTAGCCTGTTACCAAAAGATCTTCCTCCTTCAAACAAATCCTCTCCATATTGTCGTCTCATCCTTAGTCTTATGCATAGTTGATAGATCTAGACTGCATTTGTTGCATGCGGTAGATATACCAACCCAAAGTTGTGTCCCTCTTGTCTCTTGGCTCAAAACAGAGCATAATGTACTGCACAGCCAAGGCCCTCTGCCCAAAGGAAAGAGAGTTTTTAACCTTGGTGTCCAGTCCTTGATGACTCCCTTTTTCCCAATGATCATAGTTCACAATCATTATGTACTATTAGTATATCTAAAATCCAAGAAACCCATCAAGATACTTTTATATGAAAAGTGATTCTCTCTACTTAAATAATCTGCAAGAGGCCACTGAGATGAGTTCAAAAGAACTTGATCCTCCAGTTGGACTTTAATTTAATCTGCAATTTTCAATATGGCTCAAAGCGAGAAGAAATTAACTGACTTTGAATTCAAAATTAAAATTTCCCTGATTCGAACTGAATTATGTGGACTTGACTCTGGTGAATATATTTTTTAAAAACTGTGATGAGAGAAAAATCAATTAAACCAAAAACAGATTCAATTAACTTGAAAATGTGTTTTTAAATATCATCCGTGTCATGTATAAACTGTATGAATGTCTGTATGTTATTTTAGGAAAGAGCATGGAAATAATGTTACCATTCAAACAGATGAAGCCAGCAAACAGACATTGCTGGGATAGGCCTGAAATGCTATAATCTTATGCATTGTTTTGACAGATAAAATAGTAATTTGTTTTGATTGTGCTAAAATTGCACATTTTAAAAATAATCAAAGAAAAGAATAACTTATCTTACGAAGGTAAAAAGGCATTTCTTGAAATGTTTCAGAGCTGAAAAAACAGACTTCAATATCCCCTTCTCACGTGGAACCAGCATAGCATTAGCAGAGGCACAATTAGAGCGACAAAGTTTGGCATCCATTTGTGATGTGAAGATGACAAGACACTCTTGCACAAGAAATCTGGGCGGGGCTTTCCTTATAGCTTTAATCGTGCTAATTAAACAATACAATTTAAAATCATTCATTCTAGAATTTCTAGAACAAAGAGGTTATTACCGAATCACAAGATGAAAATTAGCTAAAAATATTAGCCAATCAAACTTCCCCATGTGACACACCCACCATTGATATGATTTTGCAAAATCATGTGGACAAAATGTTTGCACACTTTCCAAACTTTCCAAAAATCTCAAGTTCCATGAGGGTAAACAAAGCTGAAACCGAAATAGTACTACTTAACTAAATATGGGTTTAATCTAGGCCCATTTAAAATCTATCAAGCATTATAAACAACAATGCAAAACACAATATAATCCACTCCAAATCTAGTTCTAATCTAGATCTAGACCCAATTCACACCCACAGCAATCATTTGTCACAGACAGTTTAGCATCATAGACAGTATGAGAGGGTTTGACAAAAGAGTATAAATCATAATCAGGCTACAAAGAAGGAATAGGCGATCCATTTTTGGTAAAATTGTGTTAAATTGTATTCCTAAAGAAAACTTCTTACTATTCTACAAATCTTCTTAACTGGGTGAATAAAAATCTTGTACCTAATAAAAGAATGTGTAGAATGTTTCTTATATGGGTGGATAAAACGTTCTACCTAATTGCCTTGTTGCCATGCACCATCACTACCGGCCCTCACCTGATTTCTGGGCTTTGGGCGAGTTAGACGTAACTGCATTTTCCTGTCTAAATACTAGCTCAGCGTGTCAGCGATTTAGCTCATCTTTTTGAAAATGGCTTTGTAAAAAAAATCGGAGCCTATTGTAATTCAACCTAAGACACCCTAGGCTAGATTTAGGAACATGTAGACCTATTAGAGCGCAGGATCGATTTTTTATTGCTTAATTTGATGCATTGCAACAGTATTAATGAAAATGGAACTAGTCTGCTAAGCAAGCAACCATAGATCTAACCCATACCTTTATTAATCTGATCATACATTGTAGAAAAACTTTAGGGTTAAGAGGCAATCAAAATGGACGAATCAATCTGTAAATTATAAATCTAAATTTATTTAGCTGTTGATTTTCTGTATAGTATGAGTCTTTTAAATAGATCTAGGAGAAACACCTCAGTGGCCTTGACGGGGCAATAGTTAGTAGTGGCTAGCATCACTTTTCAAGTTAAGGAAAAAATCTAAAAATAATAATTGTTGTGCAACAAGACAATAAAAGGTCCATGTAGCCCATTATGGTGTCCTGCATCTCGTCTTTATTCCATCCTATAATTGTAGCCCAGGCCCTTCTCTTTATTGGATGGAAGTTTGGGGGCTTTTTTATCTCTAGATTTCTGGTTACTTTATTTCACTTCTTGATGACATGTATTACCAATCTACCACTCTACACAATTTTTATTTAAAACAAAAAAGAATAACTCATGATGACACGTATTACCAATCTACCACTCTACACAATTTTTATTTAAAACAAAAAAGACTAACTCATGAGATAGCGCAGCTTATTTCAGGAATCGGAAGATAATATACATTAGAGAGAGAGAGAGAGAGAGAGAGAGAGAGAGAGAGAGAGAGAGAGAGAGAGAGAGAGATTATTCACAATATTTCTTATTTCCCACCCAAATAATAGACAGGCCAGGGTGTTTCTTTTTTGGGTGAATAAAAACCTGAATAATAGATGGTCCAGGGTGCTTATTTGCCAAAAACTGTTTGACTTAATTTGGCACTTGCACAATTGCCATTAGACAATAACCTGAATCATTAGGATGGTCTTAAAACATGTGATAATATTAATAATCAAAATCATTGGGATGGAAAAAAATGGATAAATCGAGAGCACAATCCCATACAATATAATTTTCCTTTTTAGAATCAATACCAAAGATCATGACCAACTCTAGAAAATTATTGTGCCAAACCTGCTACAAAAAAAATCACATTGTCACAGCAACTTTGTGGCTATATTTTATGTTTATTGTATTTCAAAGTAACTATGATTTTAAACTTACCTCTGTTGACTGCGAGCCGTGCCCTCATATTGTGGGCCTCTTGTTTGCCCTGAGCATCTTGCATGGCACTCTGGATGTGGCTATCTGATAAGGATTGCTTGGCAAGACGCTCAGCCATCATAAAAGCCGCAGTGCTCTCTGACACTGTTGTAAAATTTAAATTATAGTCAGAAGTCAATGGGTTTTTTTTTATTTATAATAATGTATTTTGCAGCAGGCATTTGAGGGGGATGGGAGACTTCCTTAATTTTAGGTATGTCTATTTGAAGTATTGATTTGTGATTTTGCCTTCTCTTTGGCTCATTTTTTTTTATTTTTTACCGATTTCACCAAAAAAAAGAAAAAAATAATAATCATAATAATGCAATTCTTAGAATCTAAAACAATTTTTTTATAAACATTGCCTTTTCCTGATTTTATAACAATAGATATACGTGCAACCCTATGAACTCCCCTGAATTGCTGAATTGGTTTCCCAAAAGAGGGATTGAATTTCATCAGAAACATAAAGCTAATATGTCAGGAAGAAGAGAACAATCTGTTTTGATTTTCATTGAGAAAATACATGCAATATTTTTGTATTGTAAAATAATATTTGTGTAAAACCAGTTATAGAAAAGAATGAAAATATGATATGTTTACTTAGAGAAAGATTAAGAAAGGCCTAGATTAAAGTGGCTGAGAAGGCTAATGCTTCTACACTCTAATTCTACAGACTTTTTCCAAACATTTTTTTCGCACAATAGGCTAGTTTTTCAGCAATAAACCTTTGCAATTTTAAAAAATATCAAAAGAAATAAGGAATTTCATGAATTGTATCTGTAGTTCTACAGAGAAATGATATCAAGAAATGTATGTATAGATTAAAAAATAAATATCTAATATAGATTTATGATTAATTAAATATCTTGGCTTGATAATTTTTATTGTTCATAGGCTATGCAAGTGAGTTGGGCCTCTGCATAAGTCAGATCAAATTTTAAAAATATAGATACCAACATTGAAACCATACCCGATTTTTTTTTAAAAGATCTTAATCAACGTATTATAAAGAGCATTTTCTAAATTAGATAGCAACATTTAAAACAAAATCCCCTCTAGATTGTATTGCAACATTGAAATTAAATTTTATTTTCATGCTTTACTATTATTCATACTTAAAGCCAGCCTTTAAAAAATATTTCTGCAGCTAGAGCTTAATTCTCATTCTTTAATTAACACGTAATTATTGGTTTGGGGGGAGGAGGATGAATAGGCTGCACAATGGGTTGTTTCTACAATTATTATGATCAATAACTTTTTCTCAGGTGTTGTAAGATAGGAGATTTATTTCTAAATTTTGTTTTTTGAATAGGCCTACATGTAAATTATTATAATCTGTGTTTTATAAAAGTAATTTGTCTAACAAATCATGTTATTATACATTCATTTACATTGTTGTCATTTTGGAAAGTGATAGGCATTGTCAAGGCTCTCTTTATAAATGTGCATGAAAGTGCTACTGCATGAAAAAAAAATAAACTACCAAACAAGCAAAAAAAAAAAAAAAAAAAAAAAAAAAAAAAAAAAAAAAAAAAAAAAA